>JAQZBX010055655.1:0-18360 GCA_029593785.1 Cabassous unicinctus | reverse complement strand
TGATCTGGCTTACAACAGCATGCTATGATTTTTTAAAGCAGAAAAGTGACAAAAATATATTTTTTTTCTCATAATCAAAATAACCACTATTTTGACTTATAGGCTTAATATAAATACTAAGTGCTTTCCATATAATGTACATTTAATCCCATAATAATCCTATGAGATAGGTAAGTATTGTCTCCATTTTACAGATGAGGAAACAGGCACTAAAAGGTTAACTGAGCCAGTTGGTAAATGATCGAGTTAGGATGTGGAACTCAGTCATCCAGCTCTATAAATTCCTTGGGGACAAAAGTCGTGTAGGATTTATTATTTTTTTAATACCCACTACCAAAAAACCAATCATGGTACCTGGTACATATCAGGTACTTCATCTTTGCTGCTATTAGCCAGACACCTCCCTATCTTGTCGTCACCAGCACAATCATCTTACCGATACCCTTAAATGGCTACAGGACACCATTTCACGATGGAGATTAGTGATGACAATTCTAGCAAATATTGACTGAGTGTTAACTGTGTTTTAGGCACAGCATTAATCTCTTGATGTGTATTAACACATTGTCATCACAACAGCCCTAGGAAGTAGCCACGCATCTACTGCTGAGACTCAGAAGGGTTAAGTAACTCACCCAGAGTCACACAGTAAGTGCCCGGGCTGGGATCTCCTCCCAGGTCTGACTGTCTCCAACACTCACTCCTCACAACTTCCCCCACTGACTCCCACCTTGTCCTCGTAGCGATGCGCCTGGCTTTGCAAGGCCCGGATGGCCTCTCGCTTCCTGATGGGTCCCCCACGGCGGAGGATGGATTTGCTAGGCTCTGGCTGGGATGTTTTGTGCAGTGACCAAGGGCACACATTTTGTTAGACATTCGGCCTGAATAAGGGGCTCGGGCCTTTAGTCTGTGACTGTGGAACAGAGAAAAGCTAACTGACCCAGAAGGGGATTGAACTTGTGACCTAGGCTTCAGAACGCCAGGCTCTAACCGCCCGGTTGCAGACACTGCACCTCCAGAGGGCCGTTTTGGGAGAAACTTGCCTTGCATTTTAAATATTGTGTAGAGGCGTTTTTCCCCCACGCCCCCTCCCCATTGCTGAAGATTAAGAAACTGAGGTTCACGGAAGGGCAGAACGAGAAGAAAATAAATCGTGATTTAAATTCATGTCTCTGGAGACGTTGCTTAGCCCACTGAACCCCTCTCCGCTTCATCTCCGCCAACCCCATTCTGTGATTTATTTAGGGCGATGGCCCTCTGTGTATGTGTAAAAATCCCCCTGAATGCTTTCCCCTGAGGGCAGTCAATGCGTCTCTCTGAAGTTTAGCGCCGCCGATGCTGATGTGTGCAAAGGGATGAAAAACGTACATTTTCAAGTCTCCCCAAAGCTTGGAGCCAAAAGAAAAAAAAAAAGAAAGAAAGAAAGAAAAAGAAAAAAGTTGTCCATTCCCCTTTTTCAGCCCTCGCACTTCAAATGCTAATGCAAAGTGTGTTGTCTTGGGCCCTGAATAGGTCTAAACTGCTCTGGTTTGGAAGTATTTGCATACCCTCCTGAATAGGGAGGCAGCCAGCAGACGGGATTAGGGCTACACATCAACTCCCCCCAAAAAGAGCTGACAGGGCTGAAGAAAATTGAGTGCTGGCAAAAGTCTGATGGAGGGGGAAGGAGTATCTTCTCCAGATACTAATTATTTCCTTCTTTATCCTTAGCAAATTATTTTCAAGAAAAAAAAATCATTGATAAGGTGAAATAAACCAAGTAAGGATATTTGCAAATGTGGGGGGTAGGGGTGGGGGCAGGTATCTTAATCTATCACTCAAAAAGCAACTTCTATAGTTTAATTTTGCAAATCACCACATTCATATAGTTTTTGAAGAGCTGGAATTGTTTTGTATTTTTGATATCCGTTTAACATTATATAATCATTCTTTTAAAATCCTGTGCAGTGTTGAAAAGTACTCTTTCATTGGCTATTTAATATTCCTTTTTTTCATAAATTTCTCTTCTTTAATTACTGTGCATATATTCCTGCTTTCAGCCTTTTAATTCTGTTATTTCCTTAGGAAATGGGTTTTCAAGACTGGATGGTATGGATATCTTTATAGATTTTTCTAACTTTTATTAATTTATGAATTACCAACTTGACAAGAGGAATATGAGTTTTACAATTTCCCTTCAAACGTGCAGTTTGAATGTAACGAATTGTTAAGGTTCTAAGTTCTTAATGTTTTCACATAATTTAGCATTTCTAAATTGATGTCTTTTATTATCAATTTCTCTAATATGCAATTCTCTGATTACTAGCAAGGATTAAAATTTTTTCATGTATGTATTTCCTGTTTATAATTGTTCTCAGGTGAACTGCCTATTCATACCTGTTTTCCCCAACTATCCATTCAAGTACCGATTTCTTATATAAATTTGAATGAATCTTTGCAAATTGTGACACGAACACTTTGGATGCAAATACGTTGTTCCAGTCTGTTGCTGCATCATTGTACTTCTGTTCTTTACATTGCAGAAGCACATTTGGATCTTTGTATTTTCCAACCACTCTGCTTTGTCCTTTGTGATCCCAGCAGATATTTGTTTATGGGACATGGAGCTTCCAGTCAAACACATAACAGTGAATCAAACTTATCCCAAAACTGAAGGTAGAGAACTTAGTGAAAGGCATGAGGCAGCCATAAGGAGAGGATTAAACTGAGCACATTACCAAGTTTGGTATCCTGGATTCACTGACATATTTGCTCTCTCTGGCCTGTTGTGTAGCCCGATAATTTAAAAAAACAAGCCCAGCCCTTCACCCTGAGGAACGCTAAGGCGGAGCATCCGCATGGAAGGATATACACGCGGCTAAGCAGAGCCTCTTCATAGACATATTCAGAAACACTCTAACGTGAATGTGGAAGAACACCGTGGTAGGTTGAATTAGGTACCCCAGAAAAACGTGCACTTAACATGAACCCACTTACGTGGCTGTGAACCCACTGTAAACAGGACCTCTTGGAGATGTTATTTTTAGTTAAGGTGTGGCCAAATGAATCAGGATGGGTCTTAATTCAGTAAGAGGCCCATTAGAGAATGGAGGCCTTATAAGGCCAGGGGGAAAAGGCCACCGGCAACGGAAGAGAAGGGAGATGATGCCAAGCGCACTGCCATGTGACAGAGAAGCCGAGGACCCGAGGAGCTCAAGCAGCCAGCCCCAGAACGACGCGCTCTTCGAGGAGAAAGCATCGCTTTCTTGACGCCTCCATTTTGGACTTCCCCTAGCCTCAAAACCATAAGTCAATAAATTCCCATTGTTTAAGCCAAGCCGTTTTGTGGTATTTGTGATCGCAATCAGGAAACTAAGACAGACATACCGATGGATTCCCCTTGTTCTCAGTTTCAGAGAAAGAAGTTCTGCCTTTTAAAACCCTACCTCTTCTGCCTCTCTTGGAAGAAATCTTCTTTCACTTTTATGTCGTTAGAAGCTGTCATCTACAGAGTCTTGGGGATTTAGTACCAAATAGCAGAATGCTAAACACAAGTATTTTACAAAATCATTGAGGGAAGAAAAGCTTAAAGGATGCACACAATTTAAAATATATACTTTCGAAGTCTGTTATATCATTTTTTAAAGTTACTGGGTATAGAAATGACTCAAAAGACAAATGCCCATTTTCATATTAGTATGTCAAACTTCACATAAAGCTAAGGAAAATGATCAATATTATCCAAATTTATATATAATATAAGTATATTATAAATTTATTTTATTCTGCATATATGATACAATTTAAAATATTTAACTAAATTGTATGGTTTTGAAATATAATTAAATAATTATATGGTTTTATAGACCATTAATATTGATCTGAATATAGATTTATGGTACATTGGAATTGAAAGAGACACCTTAGAGGTTTTGCCAGGCATTTTGCAAAATGTATTATAAAGAAATATTGTTATTGGTTACATAGAAAATGCTCAAAGAAGTTTGGATAACTTTGAGTTAAATAAAGCTACTACCATTAGATTACTCAAAAACTTTCTTTATATATATATATATATATATTTTTTTTTTTTTTTTTTTTTTTAAACAAGGAGTCCCTGCATTTTCATTCTGAACTAAGCCCTGAAAATTATGCAGCCAGTCCTGCTGGGAAGACTTAACTGTGGAGTTAATTTTTGCACACAAAAAACTGAAGGAGCTAAGAGGGAAACTATTAGGAAATCTGGGGATAGAGCAGTCTAGGCAGAGTGAAAAGCAAGGGCAAAGTCACTGAAATGGAAGCATGTCCAGGGTGTTCCTGCCATAACGAGGACCAAAGCAGAGTGAGCAAGGCAGGGAGGAAAAGCAGTGGAAGCCAGGGTAGTAGGACGTGGGGCTGGGTATTGAGCAGGGCCCTGTAGGCATCAGAAAGCTCCTTAGCCTTTCTCTGAGTAAGATGGAAATCCACAAGGTGAAGGTTTTGCTACAGGAATGACATGATCTGACTCACCTTTGAACAGGCTCACCTTTGCTACAGGATTAAGAATAGATTGTAGCAGTGTATGAGGGTGAGGAATGGGCAAAGAGAACTTTAGGGCCAAAGCAGGGAGACCGCTTAGGAGGCCCAAGGTGACAACAGTGGGAATAGTCACAGAGATCTGATTCTAGATACATTCTGAAAAGAGCACAAACAATGTTTGCTGAGAGACTAGCCACAGGATGTGAAGGAGTGTCACGATGCCTGCATGATTTCTGGCTTAAACAACTGGAAGAATGGAATTGCCATGAAGTGTGATAGGGAAAACAGTGAAAGGAATAGATTTTAGGGAAAATATCAAGTGTTCCATTTTGGACATGTGAAGTTTGAAAGTACTGATTAAACACTAGGGTATGAGAATCTAAGGCTCAGGGGAGATACTGTGGCTGAAAAATATAAATTTGAAAGTAGTCAGTTTATAAATAGTATTTAAAACTGTGGGACTGGATGGAATCCCCCAAAGGAGGGGAAATTGACAGAGAAGAGGCAGGAAGCAGATGAGTCTTGGGATATTCAGACTAAGAATTCACAGGAGTACCAAGAAATGGCACCTTTTCAATCATCATCTTCTTTGGATACTCATACATTAATACTTGCCTTGTAAAGATTTCATGGCATAATATAGATACTTTCTGGCCTATAGGAAGAATTCAATATATTGTAGCTATTAATTATTACTAATAATTAAAGATTGTGCTTTCCTTTTCATCAGTGAAGTATGTGAGGTTTCATAACTTCCAGAACTCCCTTTAGTTAATAACTAATAAAACCAGAGTCACAACCAAGTCCTTCTATGTCCAAAAAAATCCATGTTTCCCTATTATTTATCCTATATGACTTTTGTTTCCAAATATTTTTACTTAAACCAACCAGAAAATAAGTTTTAAAATCCATCATCACCAAGCACTTATTGGGTAGATTAATGTCCAAGAAACAGATCAGAATGGAAAATAGTAGCCTCCATCATTTATTGAGCACTTAATATGTGGAGAGACTTGTATTATCTCATTTAATACACAAAACGGATCTATGAAATCAGAATTATTATAATTCCCTTTTTACAAATATAGAACAGGAATCTTGGAGCAGTGAATTTAGATGGAGATATGCGAGCTTAGACTACAAAAGAGAATAATTATTAGAGGGACATGGATGGGTTCCTTCAGTTGTAGAGTTCCATTTGGATCTTGGTGATACTCAGCATTGATATTTAGTATTTACCAGACCACGTGGGGACATAAGTTGTTTGCAAAACTTCTCAAGGAAGATGCACCTATGTAGAGGTAGCTTAAATATCTGAATTCTATCAAGAATTTTCCCTGGAATTTTTCTTTTTTCTGTCCCTCCCTCCTTCTTTCCCTCCCTCCCTTCTTTTCTCCCCTCCATCCTTCTTTTCTTTCTTCCTGTCTTGCAGAGAGAGGTCCTGAATGGAGATTCAAGTCAGCTTTGTGCAGGATTAGGGAGAACTGCAAGGTAACTCACCTCAGGTTTACACAAGCAAGCAGAAATTATTCCATCAAAAGTCACAGATGGTGGATTTTCAGTTCATTTGGTCCACCTACCATGTGAATTGTGCAAGATATCTTCACATCCATGTCCCTATAAACTTCTGGTATAACCCATATTACATTATATTGCAATTTATCTATTTATGTGGCCACCTGCCCTACACTGTATTTACCTCAAGAGTTGGAACTAGGTCTTTCAACAATTAAAAGCATACTGTAGGGAGCAGATGTGGCTCAAGCAGTTGGGCACCTGCCTCCCAAATGGGAGGTCCCGGGTTCGGTTCCCAGTGCCTCTAGGGAGGATGGGCTGATGCAATGAGCAGATGCAATGAGCAGATGCAGCAAACTGACACCACAAGCTGACGAATGAGTACACAACGAGCGGGGAGCGGATGTGGCTCAAGAGTTGGGCACCTGCCTCCCACATGGGAGATCCCGGGTTTGGTTCCCAGTGCCTCCTAAAGTAGATGAGCAGACAATGAGTGGACACAATGAGCAGGGACAATAAGCAGAGACAATGAGCAGACAGACGAGGGAGCCACCTCGGGGGGGGGGCAGGGAATTATTTTTAAAAAAGCATACTGTATATTTGTTGTCTGAATGAACAGTCATGAACCTAGTAGAAAGATGCTACAGAAGAGTAGTTAAGAGGATGGGCTCTGAAGACAGAATATCTAGGATTGAAATTTGATTCTGTCACTTACAAGCTTTGTGACTACAGACAAGTTGTATAACCTACCAGAGTCTCAGTTTTCATATCTTTAAAATATGGATAATAGAACCTCTTTTGTGGGATTCTTAAGACAATTAAATGTGCAACCCTTAGGATATGTAAGAAATACTGTTGATCCTGGTTCACTCTTCCCCCAGAAAGCTGCAAGGCAAATTCCCTCATCTCGTCCAAGAATCTTGGAAATCATCTTTTCAGTGAAGCTAACCTTAATCACCCTATTTAAAATTTCCCTGCTACTAACATGGCCTCCCAATTCCTCCCACTCAGTTCTGATTTTACTTTTTCATTGTACTTATCTCTTCTAATGTACTATATGATTTACTTATTTGTTATGTGTTACTTGCTAAGCTAGAAATTCAATATTTGGAACTTAAAGAAATTCCAGCTTGCGTCTGATTACCTGTATCACCACTTACTGAAGTCTGACATTAACAAGGCTTCATTTGAAATAAGTCCTTGAATAATAAACCACCTTAATATTTGTTCCTGAAAAGCCCGAAGAATACTTCCCAAGAGGTTTGCAGAGAGTTATTTGCAAATATTAGTGACAAACATTGCAGCTAGCCTGCCACTTCTGGTCATGGCTGGGTAGCTCCTATCCAACTAACACTCTTGAAAAGAGCAACCATAAATTCTGGGCAGAATATCAGGAACAACTACCTGAAAGCATGGGAAAGCCACCTAAAACATGCAAATTCTAGAGGAGGGTTGATACTTGGAAAAAGGGAATGGTAATGGATAAGTTTCCTGTTTTTGTGGCTTTTAGCATGGGAGAAGACCTCAGTATATATCACAGGGGCAGCTTACACTCAGTTAGAAACCCACAGTCTTACTGGCTTGAAGAACAAGAATACAGACTTCTGAGCAATTACAGGAACTGAAAATAAGGGGAGGATTCCTGAGATGAAGAGAGTAGAGAGAGAGCCCCAAAGTCTGGGCATAAATTCTGCCTACATCTCTTCCTGACCTCTGAACTGCATATGTGTGAGGCAAACTCCAAGCAGTCCATCTAAGGCTAAGATATTTGAACTACACTTAGAGTTGCTATCCACTGCAGAGACAATTGTTTTCAATTTGAGTTCAGACAAGTGAACTGTCCAATAAAAAAAATGAACAAAAATCAATCCTCCCCAGAGGAGTATAATAGAATCCAATATAATGGAATAGACAATGTATCATTCACAATTTCCAGGTCACAATGCAAAACTACTTGACATTCAAAGAAATAGGAAAATCTGACCCATAGTGAAAATGGCAGATAATCAATGGAAACTGACTCTGAGATGACCCAGATTTTGGAATTATTTGACAATGATTTTCAAACAACTCTTATGCTTAGATGAATCAAAAGACAGGAAATCTCAGCATAGAAATACAAACTACAAAAATTCACATGGAAATTTTATAACTAAAAAATAGCTTTTTTAGTGCAAATAAAATTCACCAAATGGGTTTAATATCAGATTGGAGATAATACTTGGTTAATTTAAAGATTACTCAATCAACAGAAATTTTCCAAATGAAGAACAAAGAAAAAAAGATTTTAAAAATGAACAGACTAGAGACTAGTAAGGCAATAGCAAAAGGTTTAACATATGTGCAATTAAAGCACCAGAGAAAAGAGATAGAATGGGGCATACAAATTTTTGAAGAAATAATGGCCAACATTTTTCTTTTTGGTGAAAGACAGATTTAGAGATTCAAGAAACTCAGCAAGCACCAAGCAGATAATTAAAAAAAAAAAAAATCATATCTAAGAACATCATAGTCAAACTGATGAAAACTGAAAAGAGAGAGAAAATCTTAAAGAAGTCATATCAAAATGACACATTATATACAGAGGAACAGTGATTTGAATAACCAATGACTTCTCATCAAAGATAATGGAAGCCAGAAGATAATTGAACACATTTAAAGTGTTGACAAAATGTCAATTCGGAATTTTATGTCCACCAAAAATACCCTTCCAGAATAAAGGCAAAATAAAGACATTTTCAGATAAAAGAAAACTGGGATAAATTACTACTGGCATGCCTGTACTACAATAAATGCTAAAGGAAATTCTTTAGATTAAAGGGAAATGATGTCAGATAGAAACATAGAATTTCAGAAAATAATGATGAGGACTGAAAATGGTATATATGGAGGCAAATATAAAACACTGTTTTTTCCTTTTGATTTATTTAAGAATACATGTGACTAACCCCATATTTATAACATTGTATTATGGAATTAGTAACATGTGTAGATATAATACATATCATAACTATAACATAAATAGTTGTAGGAGGGATAAATGAATCTTTATGGTTGTGTATATTTTGCAAGAAGATACAACATTAGCACATATAGTAGATTTTTGAAAAGTTAAGGATGTATATTCTAATTCCTAGCAACCACTTTAAAATGCAATGCAGAGGCATAGGATATAAACCAATAGATGGATTAAAATGAGATTTTAAAACTAAAATTAATTCAAAAGAAGGCAGGAAAGGAATAACAATTTCAAGAAAGGGCAAACAGAAAAAATAGTAAAATGGTAGGTCTAAATCTAATCATATCGATAATTACATTAAATATTAATGAACTAAGCACTCCAATTAAAAGATAGGAAGGGGAGCGTGTGTTTCATGGATACGGAATGTTTATAATTAAATTAATAAAAATATAGGGATAGTCGAAATAGATTTAAAAAGCGAGACCCACCTATATACTGTCTACAAAAGATGGATTTTATTTCTTTTGTTCTTTTGGGTTTTTTTTTCCCTTTGTTTCTTTACAAAAGATGGATTTTGGATACAAAGACAGATATGTTGAAAATAAAAGGATGGAAATAGATAAACCAGGCCAACGGTAAGTGTGAGAAATCTGGAGGGCTATAGGAAACATTCAGACTAGGAACCCCTTACACACTCTGGAACCAGCTTGAAATTGCAACCTTGGCTGTCTGATTAAGCCTTTTCTATGGTAATCAATATCTTCATTGTTTTCAGGAGTCTTGGAATCACCTGGTAAAAATATTTGCATAATTCCAAAGTCTGGTGGCAGCATAAAGGAAAGGGATTTTGGAGCCAGCTGATCCTGAGTTTAAATTCTGACTCTGTGGGACTTTAGTCGAGTTTATAAAGCTCCCTGTGACTCATTAGCTTCATCTGCAGAAAGAAGAAATATCCTTGAGCTATGTAGTAGTTTAAAAAATTAAAATATGTAAAGTACCTAACACGATGTCTGGTACATGGAAGACATTTTAAAAATGTTTGTTCCTTTCCCTCTTCACTTTCCATTTTGGGTAGTTTTCAAAGGCCAAGCATATTATCTTTTGGTATTTATTCTTTGCTTTATTCAGGGATTAATTTGTTGTAAACTAATATAAGCTAGTTTACAGTTTACGTTAGCTCAAGTGAAAACAAAAGTGAGGAAAGCAAGGGGTGCCATGGTGTTAAGAGGCACTCTCCCTCACTTTTAAAAGGAAGCTAAGCTCAGCTAGCCTCACTGGGATGGAACTGGGAGCTGGACTCTGCACCTGTTGGTATCCGCCCCATTCATCTCTCCATGGAGTCGCTTCCCCTTGTTTTCACTTCTCATCACTAATGCTCCTCCATAAGTTTGCATCTAGCTTTAGCTCATCACAGGACTGATTCAACCTCCCACCTGGCCTGACCTTCGTTCTCTCAGAGTGAGAATGTGGTTGGTTGTAGGCCAGCCAACAGATTTTCTCACTTTGATTCCAGTTGACCACTGCCCCATCTCACTCACTTTCTACCCTATAAACAGCATCTATTTTCTTTAAAATTTAAAGGGGTAAGTACTCTTGTCCTCTCTTTATGCTTCCCCCAGAGAAGAAAGTTCTGTTTTCCCAAAAGAAACTATATTTTAATTCCCCATGTCGAAGTAACCTCTGTTTATTGACTTTCATTTTAATAAGACATCTTTAAAAATGATTAATCTGACAGTCTCCCAAGAGACAGAGCCTTGTCTGGTTACTTTCTTACTTACTGCTGTGCCACTTAATTTAATTATGTCATCTTGTCATTGCTACACACAATCTCAGGGGGCCCTGGGAAACTGGGCCTTGGTGAATGCTTTGCGTTTTAAGCAGCTCATTCTCTTCATATCAAATCATAACTCTCTAGGCCTCAATGCTAGTTATACAAAGTAACCATCCCAAAATGGTTATGGTCACATCAATAAAGTGAAATGGAGATTTAAGAGATTATCTGGTTAATTTTATCAGTTTAGGCAACCAGTCCAGATCATTAGGGTAGGAATAAAAACTGCCTTTTTTTCTCAAAGGTTTGTCTTTGTTCTAAATAGTTCATGCCCCAGCTTTTTATATTCTCTTTGCTCTATAGAACCAACCTTTTTATTTTTAAGCTGCAGCTTATTCGTTTATTAGCTGGACAATTTAGTAATTTTTCAGGTTTAGTCACCATTTTTGCTGAGAAGAAAATTTCCATGGGTAAAATTATTCATTCCAGAATATACATGGCCAAAATTGAACCTGGCATTTTACTGTATAAGACCAAAGGTTAAATGGAAAAGATCTACATACTATGCAAATGTATTTTTATTTTTTTTGTGGAGCCTTCATAAAGCTTGACCTACTTAAGTAGTATGCTTGAATTTGAGGTGGGTAATTCAATCAAAGCTCTACTTTCTTTTCTGAAGGCATTTGGAGAGCTAACTCAGAGTGGCCAGATTTTGATGTGTTATTGACACTGCCATAGGGCAGTGTAATCTGACACATTTATCAGTCTTTACTCAGGAGGACTTGAAGCTGAGATAATTTAGAGACTGAATTATCTCCAGCCCTCAGAGCCAGATGGCAAGGTCCTGTGAAGGTGGGGAAGATTGCTTCCAGTCATTATTGGAAAGTTATCTCCACACCTGCCATGCCTATGGAATAGGTAGATAAAAAAAAAAACAAAACAGCAACCCAGGCCCCAAGCAAACACTTCACAGCCAAAATCAAATTCAGCATGAAATGTAAAAGTTATTGCCACCTTTGCTTACTAGTGCCATTTGACCCGTACTCCTTCAAATTCTAACTTCATATTTTAAAAAAGAAAAATTGGGTTAGCTATCGCTTTCCGTCCAGGTGCTTAAGTAAGTCTTTTCTTCTTGTCGTCGTTATGAAACGGCATGGTCAAAGACAGAGAAGAATGGGAAAACACTCATGTGTAGGTTTACCAGAGTATTATTAAAGAAAAGGAATTACTTTGCTTCAAAGGTGGAGATTTACAATACCTGTATAATGTTTCTAAAAGGGGTAATGAAAGGTTTGGCTAGAGTTCTACTTGTTGCACTGATGGGATTTTTTGACTTGCATGCGTAGGTTAAAGCACACACACATACACACACACCCTAATATGTCTGTTATTTGTGGATTCTATATATCCTGCCTGCCTATTATTAAGACAGTAATTCATTCATGTTCTCACATAATAACTGTGTTTGGTTGAAGGGATACAAAAATGGAAGATACATGGTCTTTTTCCTAAGGAATCTTAGGAGAATGCATTAAGTCATAAATGATACACATAGTACTTCATATGATTTAAGAAAGTTGTCATTGGGTTAATATGTTTTCATAATTCTTAGCCCTTTCCTTTTCAGTCAGAAATGCTACATATAGGTGCTTTTGGAATTATTGGAGGAGAGTGGTTGATGGCAAAGACATATGTTGGGTTGGCATTTTTCATATTTCTGTCTAATCATTTTTAACAAGACTGCTTCGCATCAGTTTCCTTTGGCTCTGTTAAAGTCATAAGAAAAATATACTAGAGATTTGAGGTTCAGAACCTGGAGGTGACTTTTGATTCCACTAATGACTTGTCGGGTGACCTTAGGGAAGTTACGTAACCTCTCTGATCTTCATTGTCCTCATTTGTTGAACGGGGATAACAATCCCTAATTCTCAAGGTTTGTTGTAAAGATTATATAAGATGTTGAATTTGAAAAGCACCTAAGAGAGTAAATGGTTTTATAAATGGCAGAAATGGATGGTGGTCAGGTTCTGCCCCCCTATAAGAACCTGGTCGTTAGCATACAACAAAGTAATTGAAGGCCTCAGATAAATTGACACCTTTCCAAGCCCCACTCCACATGATCATCTCAAAAAGGTTTTAAAATAAAAAGGCCATATATGAATGTGTGAGATTTTATTCCATCTTAAATAAATAAATCCAAACAAAAAGTCATTTACATGACATCGTTCTCAGTCTATCAGGGGAAAAAAAATGTTAAATCCAACAAGGGATAAGGACTTCAGGCTGCTATTTTTTCCCCTTCCAAGTGGGACAGCTCTTAATCAGAGTGCATTCTCCATTCAAAATAATTTGTGAAGACTGGCATGAAAATGCAGATTCATAATTGAACAAAGACAATTATTTTCAGATTGAAGTACAGTGGTGAATAGCTCTGTGCTCCAATTATCGTCAGACTTTTATTTCAAATGGAAGGCTGAAATCACAGACGAGTTATCCTTAATTGGAAGAAATGGCTGAAACTGTACTTTTAATACCCTAGTGTAACATCATAAATATGTAGGTCATTTTTTTCATGTATAGATGACAGTGTGCCACTACACGTAGTCTCTTGTGCACTCCAAATTGTAATGGTGGGAGGGACAGCTTTCCTCAAACAAAAACAAAGAACATCCAGGAGTTCATCAGAGCCATAAAACTGTATAGCTTTTAAATAAAGGAGTTATTTGTGATAGCTATATGTTAGATCACAGATTAAAATGGAAACCTCACTCAAGATAGTCTGAGGTCAGATAAGGTTTTCCTTGATCCTGACTAATCCTTCATAATATATCTGTTAAAAATGATTTAGGAAGGTTGCCCAACCATGAATACATGGGCCAAACATATTAGGGTAGGCCTAACAGATTAAGAAAAGAAAATTGTAAAAATATTTAAGGACTCTCAAGGATATACAAAGTCTGTGCTTCTCAACCAAACAGCAAGCATTAAAGGAGTGCTTGCTGGGTGGTAAGTCCTATACTAGGCACTGGCATCAGAGGCGGAGTTGGGTCAGGAGACAGGAGGGTACAGAGACCTTCTTAGTCATGATTCCAGGTCCTTCCTTCATGCAGGTGGGGACAAAAGACTCAGACATGTGAAGCCAAGTCTTCAACTACCACAGATCATTCACATCTGTGCAGAAGTGCCCAGTTTTCAGAGAGATTTCACAAGCTGGATTTCATTTGATCCTCAATCCTTCAAGTTTGGCAGAATGGACATGGTTACAGAGTGAAGGAGTACAGGGCTGGGATTAGAACCCAGCATTTTATTAATTATAACTAACCCAATGTGTAAAACATCATTGGAGGAATGATAAATGACTCTAACACCTTAGTGTGAGGACCACAACGTGCCATTCTTTATCATGCTATAGCAATAACAATAGAAACAGCTGTGCTGTCTGTCTTTTCACATTCACTGGTTCTCACAATTAGTGAGATATTTATTGTCATAAGCATGTTACAGTTGTAACTTCTGTAAAGAATAAGTGACTTCTTTTCTAAAGTCATACAACTAGTAAGTGCTGGAGCTAGATCCAAACCCAGACTCACTAACTCCAAATCCTGTGCTTTTTCCCATTCAGCAGGAAAGACCCGGGTTTCTACCTCCACTGCTCATCTGTTGTTCACAGGATTTATTCATTCACTCAATAAAAATCACAGCAGTGGACAAAAAAGATCCAAATCTCTGCCCCTATGGAGGCTACATTCTATTAGGAGAGACAGACAATACACAAAATAAGTAAAAAAAGATATTGTATGTTTGACAGAGGTACATAATATAGAGAAAAATAAAGCAGGAAAAGGTGCCAAGAAGTTTCCATTTTAATTTGAGTGGTCCCTGGAAGCCTCACTAAAAGATGACAACTGAGAAAAAACCTGTGCAGGTGAGGGACTGAACCCTGCAGGTATCTTAGGGGAAGGCATTTCAGGCAGAGGGTGCAGCAAGTCATCCTGATTTGGGTGCTTGCCTGGCTTGTTTAAGGAACAACAAATAAGCTAACTAATGTGGCTGGAACTGGGGCTAATAAGAGAGGCGGTCTGAGGATAATGAGAGGTCAAACAGGGCCAGGCATTTAGGTCAGTCCAAGGGTCTTCTGAATGAAGTGGAAGCTCTTCAGAGGTCATCTGACTTACACTTTGAGAGTATCACTCTGGATGCAGTGTTGAGAATAGGCTGAACAAAGATTTAGAACAGAAGCTGAAAAACAGTTAGGAGGCTAATAATAATAATAATAATAATAATAAATAAGTGAAATGAAAATTGGCAAAAGATGATATTGGCTTACGTTAGGGAAATGAAGGGAAATGAGCAGAAGGATGAGAAAGAGGGCTGGTTCTGCCTTTTTTGCTGCCTATTTATATTGCCAAGTTGTCAAGGATCTTGGAAACATCCAGCAGGAAAGGGCCCTCCTAGGAAATTGTTCCTAGGTATGGCATGTAGCCATAGAAGTTTCTTGCTCAGATCTTCCTTCAAGAAAGCACCTGCTACAGGAGTGGCGTTAGCTGACAGCCTCCAGTTGCTGCCCTTGCAGCAGTGTTCTTATTGAGGCCGGCTCTCCCCAGGCTGTCTCAGGCCAATGACTGAGCCCAGCAGAGTACTGGAGCCAGGCCATTTCTAATACAGGACTCCTCTAACAAGCAGTCTTTTCCCTGACCGAGACTTCCTCACAACTGCCAAATGTTATGAGACTCTTCCTACCCAGTCCTCCTTCATTCCCACTCTCCCTTCTCAGATGTTACATCCACATTGTGGTCTGGAGGTTTTCTCACTGCTTCCTGTTCCCTTTTCCCTTTATCCTTTGTAGGCCTTTCTCCCCAATAAATCTCTTGCACTTCTAATTCCATTTTGATGTCTTCTTAGGGGACCCAAACTGACACATTTCCTCTCTCATCAGCCTTAAGCTTCGGTAGTTCTTTCTTTCTCTCCACTGAATTTCTTGGAACCCCATCCACGACCTTGACATTCCCTATTGTTTGCTCTTGCCAATAGCAAAAACAATAATAACAACAATAATAAATATGAATTGAGTTCCTACTATGTACCAAGACTTGTGTGATAAGTGCCTTATGTGGAATACATCTTTTTAAGCTTTACCACAATGCAACAAGCAATATACTATTTTACAATGAGGAAAGTAAGCTTTAAAAAGGTTAATGAATTTGCCCGAAGTCAAAAAGTTGAGGATTGAAACTTGGGCAGCCTGGGTACAATCTAAACTCATATCACTATGTCAATCTCAGGACAGGGTCCTCCCACTGTCCTACCCCCACTGGCTTTATGCTTCTTGACTATTTGACCCCAGTCTCCAAAGATCAACATAAGATTTTCACCAGACTTGTCCTTGGGGCTCAGCAAGAACCTAGGGTTACAATCCCTGTGGTAAGACTTCCTACCAACTTTCCAAGGTCATTTAAATTCCACTTCTCCAAAAGAGATCTTTCTTAGATTCTCTCAAATCAGCTGGCTAGATAGTCTTTGTTGCCACATTCCATATTAGTTATTTAGTAATTTCATAACAGCTATTTCATAACTTATCGTAGGGTAAGGGAAAGAGCTCTGAATTAGTATTAGAAGATGCCTGATTTCTAGTCCCATCTCCAACACTAAGGCAGGTTCAGATGCAAATCACAAAATCTCATTTCCACTAGCCAAGGCAAAGGGGGATATTAGTGGCTATCTTAATCTGAAAGTCTACAGGGTGGCTCTAATTTTTCAGGCATGATTGTATCCAGGTGTTCAAACATCTTTAGGACTCTGTCTCTCTCCCTGCATATCAGATCTATCTGACATTATTTTGACTTTATTGCTGGTATGGTCATTTTATTTGCCAGTAAAGATGGCTCCCCCAACTCCATGCCTACATTGTCCTTAACTCTAGAGATCATAAAAGAAAAGAGATCCTCTCTTGATATCCATATACATCCCTAAATAAAGACTTGCTTGACGCAGTTTGGGCTATGTGCTTGACTATGAGCCAATCACTGGGTCCAGGATGATGACATGTTCTGATTGGTCAGCCTGTGTCCTAAATGTACCTTGGCAGTGGGGGATGCAGGACCAAGTGATCAAGCATTCCTGGAAGGAAATGAAAAAGATGCTGAGCAAGGAAATATAATAACTCTTTATAACAATCCCTAAGGTCATCCCACATATAGAACATGCATGTCCCTCCCCAAAGAAAGCAACCCAAAGCCCCATCCATTTACCACATCCAGCTCAAAGCCCAAATCTGGGTGGTATGCAACCCTTTTCATCAGGTCCAGATGTAACTCCTTGTGATCCAGCAACCGAAACTAAAAAACAAGTTATTCTACCTCATGTGCTCCCCACCCCGCACACACACACCAGTCAGTATAGAAAGGTGACAGGCTGACTGCAATAAAAGCCTCCATTCAAGACAGAGAAGAATGGAAAACTAGCAACCTCTAGTTCTTAGCAATGATGAAACCCTTGACCTGGTAATGGAGGAAGTTCATTGATTTGATCCTTAAGTTGCTCTAGGATCTATTTGCTTTCAGCCAGTAAACAAGTGCCAGTAAACAAACCCCCAATTTTTTCCTAGACATGATATTTGAGCTCACTTTATTTATTTACTTCCCCACTTTGTCTCTTTCTCGCTCTGAACTCAGTGTTGTTGGCTAACTGGAGGCCATCTCTAGCAATACGCTTGGCTGAAAAGGCAACATCCTTAATCTGAATTTTGCTACAAGCTTGAGTCCTTCAAGTTAGTGGAAAAATCTCAATAGGCCTTTGTCACTTGAAGTCTTTCTCACCGTTTTTTCCTACCATTTGGGATCCAGAAGTAGATATCTCTTACACCCTGTGAGGTCCCATATTTCTGGACTCTCTCTGTTCCCTTTCTGTTCTTTGCAATTCTTGCCTGAGTGCATCTCTTTCTTGGAGTCCTTGGGATTTACCCAGAATCAGCCAACACACACTAACATCTGGCTCTTCCAAACTCTTTTCCTACAGCTCCAGGTTCCAAAGGTACTTCATATGCCATTTAATTACTGTTGGCAACAGTTCTATCAAGTGTTTTGTTCCAGCACTAGGGATCTCTGAACTTCCATCTGCTATGTAAGCTTCCTCACCATCTGACAACCAATACTAAGCCATTGACACATATTTTAGATTTTTATTATAACAGTACACCTCTTTAAATATTAGTAGAGTGAAAAATAAACCTCAAACGCTATAGGAGTTTATTGCTAATGAACATACCAGGCTGGGATAAATGTTCCTAGTTATTGGGTGTCTCTCTTCCTTGTGGTGATTCAAGGACCCAGGTTCATTTAATCTGGTGGATCCACCATCCCTTAGAGTTTTGTCATCAACTTCATCCAATGCATAGAATGGAAAAAAGAGACCATGGAAGGTTCTACCCACTTCTTAAGAGCTTCAGCATAGAAATGGTACACATCACTTCTTCTTACAGTCCATTGACTAGAATTCAGTTACTAGGACTCATTCAACTGTTAAGAGATATGAAGAAATATATTATAGCTATTTTCTGAGAAAGAAAGGAAAACAGTTAGGTGTCTCTGTCACATTGAGTAAGAAAAAGTGTACCTCA
>JAQZBX010055653.1:0-18368 GCA_029593785.1 Cabassous unicinctus | reverse complement strand
AAATGGATCATAGATGTAAATGCTAAACTGAAGCTCTAAAACTTTTAGAAGAAAACCTAGGAGATAACATTCACAAAACTTCTTAAACACCATATAAAGAAAAACTGGATAACTTGGATTTCATCAATATTTAAAACCCCCTGTTTTACAAAGACACTTTTAAGAAAATGAAAAGGCAAGCCACAGAATGGGGCATACTACATTCTCTACATATATATAAAACAAAGGAATTGCATTCAGTGTATATGAAAAACTCTTACACCTCAGTAACAATCTAATAACAATCTAATTTAAAATGGGCAAATTATTCAGACATTTCACAAAAAGTATGAATAAGCAATAAACATTTAGTGTAATAAAGCCTAAAGCACATAAAGCACATAAACCTGGCCTAATCATCAGGAAACTACAAATTGAACTGTGATACTATCTTACCATTGCACATCCACTGGAATTGCTTTAATTAAAATATTGTCATAGCTCAAGATCAGTGATTGTGTTTGTGATATAAATATTGAACAACTGCAACTCATAAATTGCTGATATGCATTTAAATGGTATAACCACTTTGGAGAACAGTATGTGTATTTCTTATAAAGTTACACAAGCACTTACCATATAACCCAGAATATTCAAAAATATCCATACCCCATATGCATATGCCCACCAACATATGATTTGATTGACAAATTATGGTACATATATACACTATTATATTACTCAACCATAGAAAGGTGTAAACAACTGATCTAACCTATAATTATACAAAAACAACAGTGGTTGCTAGGACGCGTGGAATTGACTGAAAAGAGCATGATGGAATTATCTGAGAGGACAGAAAATTTCTATTTGTTGATGTAAGTGATGATTACATATGTGAATGCATTTGAAAAAATTCACCTAAGTATACACTTAAAATGGTTGTATTTGTTGTAGGTAATTATAAGTCAGTAAAGTTGATTAAAATATGAATATAAAAATTGCAAATATTTACGTGCTTAATAAACTAAATTAGCCTTTAGAAAGCAGTTTGTGAGTTAAAAAGTACTTTTACAATACTGATTTTTATTGATCTTCACAACCACATAAAGTAATTATATTTTTAATTCTTCTTAGTTCAGAAACTGAATCTCAGAAAGATTAAGTGTCCTGCCCATGGTCTATAGTTAACAAATAGTTAATAATTAGGCCTTTGTATTTCAATGTTCTTTCTATTAGACAATAGTATTCGTTAGTCCATTGTCTGTTCTGCTATAATTCCATATTGTTAAGCAAAGTAAAAGTACTCGTCTTATTTTAAATATGATATTTATTATATATTGAAATAACTATAAAAGAATATGTAGAGTAAAAAATTTTGTCATTTCCAAAAATTGGCTGATTTCTTCAAGATTTACATATTTCTTACAAGGTAGATTATCTAAAATCACAATATTTCTATTAAATTCTTCTTCTGCACATTGAAATCACTACAAAGGATTACTAAAATTACTCAACGGTAGAAAGTCAAGACTTATGTAACACAAAAATTTAGATGAAGATCATCCTTTGATTTATAATCACCAATGGCCAAAATATCAGTAGATTGTACGTATAGAGAAAAATATTATGAATAGCTTGTCAATTAAGAGCTTTGCATCCTGACTGTGAAGTTGGCATATCACTTAAAAATATCTTAGGAATAAAAATGAAAAAAGATGTATTATTCACCAGCTTGCTCAAATTTTAAGTCCAGATAATACTCATCATCTTTTTAGTAGTACTAGTAACTAGTTCCAGGTTTTTAAAAAAATTCTAGTATGCTGTAAACAAAGCTGTGCACGTACACTTATTTTCCATTTTTTACCCTTCTCTTTTAACAGAATCACCCAATTTCTTGCATATACTTCTTGAGAAAGGCAAAGATGGGCAACAGCTCCTGATTTGTTTCATCTTGTTACATGACCTGACATACTCCTCTCAGACCAATACCAAAAATCTATATTGTACATGTTTACAAGCAATAATCTTCACCACGTGGAAAAGTCAAAAGTGAACTAAATATCAGATTAGCTAAATGCCTGGCCACCCACCAGTTTTATATGTTTAAGGAGTTCATTGAGGGAGGTGAGGCGGGCCACGTGTCCAAGCACAGACGTCTTAAACCCAGAGCCTCCACGTGCTCGCCAGCACCTGCCAAGGAGAGGAAGAACAGACCCCGCCCCAGGATCATGCAGAAGCTGCACAAGAGAAGTGCGAGGGGGAGAAGGGCCTGCGGGATAGGAAGCTGCCGCTGTGCGGTGTTTGGAAACTTTCTTCTGATGCTGTGGAAGCTGCTATGCTTCAACATGATGTGTATCGTCTGAGGTTCTGTATATAGTTGGTGAGATTGTTTCTTCCTCAACTAGATCAAAAGACCTCTTCATAAGGACTGAAATTGTTTCATCTTAATAGATATTTCTTATAGGAGTTAAAAGCAGGTTCCCAGCTCATGTAAAATGGAGTTGATTACCTTAAGCATTTAAATATGGTTATTAGTGGAATTTTGAGTAATCACACTTTGGTAGTAATGGTGCTACTTTTTATTTTGTAAATCTCAAAATGTTGTGGTTCCTCTAAACAGTAGCTCTCTTAGATGTCATGATGAGAACTTTTATGTGACAACTGAGTTACCTGAAGAAGCTGAACATAACTAGTGGTTGTCAATGATCAGCAATAATGATGTTTCAGGATGGACTCTGTTGAAAAATTTAAGTTGATCCTTCCTACGTTCTGCTCCCATGTCTTCTACTGATGGCTAAAGCTTTTTTTCCCTCTATGTTTTTATTTTGAAACATTTGAAACGTGCAGGAAAGAAGGAAGAATAGAGTGAACACCTACAACCCCTTCACCTAGTTTCACCTTTGTTAACACTGCCACTTTTAAGGCCCTTTTCTGATCTTTTGGTTTACAGAGTCATCTGCACCATATTTCTAACTGTGGTTTTTATATTACTTTATTAGGGTAGCTATAATTTAATATGTAGAAAAAGCTTTGCAGTAGAAAAAAATAGAGAAAATTTTTGATAATTGTGACAGGTCAGTCGTACTCTAAATTTAATTAATTTCCTTCAAAAGGACTGATCTTTCTTACAAAACTAACTACTCTTAGAATTAAATTTTAAAATTTATGGCCATAAAGCTTCTGCTACAAAATTTTATTTTAAGGTTCAGAAAAGTAGGAATTAATACATGAGCAGGATTTAATTTCCTATCATATTAGAAATAATTTCTCAATTCTGTTTCATTTTCAGTCTTACAAATATCAGTTAGTGAATTTGTTTTTAAACATGCAGTTTGACAATACACTTTGCGATATTCTAGAAAGAAAATTTGTAATGCTATCTGTTGTGTTTAACTTCCTTGAAAATCAGGACAAAGAACTATAATTTCTATTGCCTTGTGTTGCTCTTTAAAAATAAAAAAAAAAGCTTAATGTTAGTTCTATATGTTTGAACAGTGTGGCATTCAAAATCATAACTTAGGTTTAAGGGCCATTTTAAACTATTACTAACATAGATTTATCATTGTTAAAAGTAAATTTCTCTGATCTTCTAAAAAAAAATAGAAGTTCATTGAGTGGATGACACCTCAAAAATGAAATAAGTAGGAGTGGAAATATTGGTATTCTCTAATGGGCTAGCAGGGCTGAATAGAAGATTCTAGAACATATATCTGTGGATGCTTATTGTACTCCCCCAGAGTTCCTCATTCTGGATCATGATGAGGCCACAAGAGGGCTTCTAGGAGGGAAGCACAAGCTCATAATAATGCTCATGGATGCTGGAAGAAGGCTTCGGAACACACGTGGTCCTGCAAAGGGCATGTTCCATTTCTGACCCATCCCTAAGTTGCCTCACTCTCTTTGTGGTGGAGTGAATATTTTCATAGTGACCATCATCACGCACCAGAGAGGATCTCTGAAAATGACTGTGATTAATGACTGTGTAGCACACTTCTTCAAAACCATTGCCATCCTTGTTTTCCTGCCGAGCAGAAGGAGAAAAAGAGATCAAGGATCCAGGATCATCTGGCAGAACTAAAGTGCCCTGCCCCTCCTTCCTTCTGTGACTTGGTCCACAGAATGTCACTTTTGCACCTAAGGTATCCAAAAACTGTCGCTCCAGGTCGTGGCATCTTAGAGACTTCATTTTAGCACCTTTCATGCTAGTACATATTCTACTTTTATGACTCCTCAAAAAATAAAAGAGGAAAGATGCTATTATTTCACTGATTATTTGGAGAAAAGGAATCATTCTCTCTCTCTCTCTCTCTCTCTCTCTCTCTCTCTCTCTCTCTCTCTCTCTTTCTGTAGGATATTATATATAGGAGGCACTGGGAATCAAACCCAGACCTTGTATGTGGGTAGCAGTATCTCAACTACTGAGTTACACCTGCTCCCACAACACATACACTTTAGATCACACATGTAGATCAATAATATAGGCAACCAGCAGGCCCTAAGTAATTAGTCAAGTTATATAAAAATAATTTTTCAGAAGGTAATACATGACTAGTAAAATTCAGAGTTTAAACACTAATTATTTTAAATTACATATGATTATATATACACAAGTTCTTTAAACCCATGGAAACAAGCAATTTCCATGTGCATGTTAACTGCTTTTGAAAGTTTTTTTTTTTTAATTTCTAATTTTTTTCTCATTTTTTATTAGCGAATTTTTAGGCTTATAAAAATCATGCAGAACTTTACTCCTCCCACACACAGCCTTCCCTATTATTAATATTGTGTATTGGTGTGGTAACTTTGTTATAACTGTTGAAAAGTATTATTATAATTACATTAACTATAGTCCCTAGATTACACTAGGGTTCACTCTTTATGATGTATAGTTCTATGCTTATTTTTTCTTATTTTATTTGGAAAAATATCTTGTGATATTTATTTCTCTGAAGACTAATAAAACTGAGCATCTTCACATGTGCTTGTTGGTCATTTTATATCTTTTTTTGGAATAATGTCTATTCTGGACTTTTGACCATTTTTAATGGGATGTTTATCTTTTTTCTGTTGGGATGAATGTGTTCCTTATACATTCTGGTTAGTAGACCTTTAACAGATATATGATTTGAAAATATATTCTCCCACTCTTGTATATTGTCTATATACTTTCTTGATGGAATCCTTTGAAGAAAAAAAAGTTTAATTTTGATGAAATCCATTTTATTAAATTTTTAAAATTTTGGTTTTTGTGTTTGTGTAATATCTAAGAATTTATTTCCAAATCCAAGGTAGTAAAGATTTAACATTGAACTGCTATGAGATTGATTTATAAATTTCCTACACACAGCTATTTTGCCCAATTTATTTGAACTTAAAATTAGCAGTATAATTAAATATATTCCCCAGAGACTTATATCTCCTGGCTGTTCATACGCTGTTTGAGTCCTGAATCTCAGCAGAGCTGCAGCCAACACCTACTTTCTAGGTCATCAGACTCACCCAGGAAAACTAACAAAAGGATGATGATGGGCAATGCCCATCCCAAAAATCAGACAGCATCTACAACTGCAAGCAAGACAATTACATCCATCTGTCTCATAGCATCTAAGCCCCTTCTCATTTGGAAGCAGAGTGGGCATCACCATCTTAAAATCCTCAATATTTAGGAATGAACAAACATAAGTTGGGAATGCAACTATCGACTAAAGTAGACTTATGATTATTCTAGTAATGGAAGAACTTGTAACATTGATATAAAGACAGTGGTCACCAGAGCTTCTGAAGGGGAGAGAGAGCAAAGAATAGATGTAACATGGGGCATTTGGGGGACATTGAAATTGTTCTGCCTGATATTGCAATGACAGATACAAGTCATTATGCATTTTGTAAAAATGTGAAAAATTGTGCAATGCAAAGTGTAAACCATAATGTAAAGTATAGACCATGGTTAGTAGCAATGCTTCAATATGTGTTCATCAATTGTTACAAATGTATCTTAGTAATGAATGATGTTGTTAATGGGTGAAAGTGTGGAAGGGAAAAGGGTGGGGTATTTAAGAATCCCCTATATTTTTTATATAGCATTTATATAATCTGCTCTTTGAAAACAAAGGGAAAAAACGTTAAAAAAAACACAAAAAAAACCCCTCCACATTTATCCCCTATGTTTTTTCTCACAGTTTTAGAGTTTTAGCTATTACATTGAGATTTTTGGCCCACGTTGAGTTAATTTTTCTATATGGTATAATGTAGGAGTCCAATTAGATTATTTTTCCTGAGAATATTCATTTGTACAAGCACTATTTATTGAAGAGATTATTCTTTCCCCATTGAATGGACTTTTTACCATGTCCAAATCAATTGAACATATATGGATGGGTTTAGTTCTGAACTCTCAATTCTAATCCATTGCTCTATATTCAATGTCTATCCTCATGCCAGTGCCATAATGGTTGTGATTATTTGTTACTTTGTAAAATATTTTTTTATTTATTGATGTATATCATTCATACATGAACATATATGAAAAATAAATGTATAGTAAAATTTGTGAACTTACAAAACAAACATGCAAAATAAAAAGTCAGAATTAGTGAGGCCTTCATAGCGTATTAATTATGGCAAATATCCCAGTTCATAAGAAGAAATTGACTGATTCTGGAATCTACAACCTAACAAAGTTGATGGTGATTCTTACCAAGATCTTATAGTATATGAAACAACTTTAAAAAACAAAATTATTAATTTCTAATAAATTCACAAAGTCACATTCAATGATCATATTTCAAATATGGGATGCTACATATTTTAATATAGTCCTATATATTTATAAAAAGAGTTACATTTAATTGAAAAAGTATGCTTTGATTTACTATATTTTTATATCAATTCTGTTGTCTGAATACATTTAAAGCATAGGATTGGCAGCAATGTTTTAGAGAGCTAAGTGTTAGTATAGAGGACATGAGGAAATCAGGGACTATTAAGTGAAGTGATTGCACCTAATAATGTTGAAGACGTTAAAACATTTAGGAACAATCAGATTAAGCCTGAAATTGAAAATGTGGAACCTACCATAACTGTGCTAATCACCAGTTGAATGAATGTCCTAAGCAAGTCTCTTAATGAAAGTTAGGGCATGGACTGCTAAAGGGTGGGAGCATTAGAGTCAGAAAGGAAATGTCTGAGAGTTGCCTGAGGACTGTAATTACCCTAAGTCCCAACCTCCAGCAAATCCCTCTTGTCAGATGAGGCAATCCCTCTGGGCCTGAATGATGAGGCTCTTCTCTCCTTTCTGGAAATCCCTGAAAAAGTAATCTTGCAAATAAAACCAACTATTATGCTTTACCAGGATTACCTCATTATATTCACATTGAAAATGACAATCAGATCCAAGTATGCCCTTAAAGAGGGTAGATTACAACAGAAAGTGAATATTTACCCTAAAAAAACTTACTAACTGCGCAAATCAAGCAAAGAGGTAAGTGAAGTGAATTCACATTGTGTGGTTATTGAATGGACTCTGTGGATCCTAGACTGTGGATGGGACTGAATGTCTTGATATTGGTGCATTTGCCAGAGTCTGAGTTCCACATGCCAGCTCACACAGCTGAAAATATTTCTTACCACTGGGATAGTTGCCTGGAAATTGGCCTCAGTCATGGCCATATCAAATGGCATTAATGTTCCATGTTGTATTCATTTCCTGTTGCTACTGTAACAAATAACCTCACACTTGCTGACTTAAAACAACACAGATTTATTGTCTTAATATTCTGAATATCGGAGGTCCATTGAGTTCGGGTATGAGGGTCAAGAAGTCATCTGCAAGTGGTGGAATAACAAGTTTAGATTTTTGTATCAACCAGCAAAATTTTTTAAAAAAATCTATCTTAATGAAATTGATATTTTATTACTAAGGTTTATTTTGTCAGGAAACCTAATTGTCTTATTAGATTTACTTGCTTAGTATTTGTTACATACATACATTTCATTTCCTTTTATATTATTAAATATTGTATATCTCTCTATATTAGATGTATCTATTTGAATATAGCATAAAATTAGAATTGTTTAATTAGGTTTATCAATCTTTTCTAAGAGTGTATTTTATTCAATTTATACTTATAAATGGTGAGATGATTTGTTTATATCTAGAATTACATTTTATTATTTGTAGAGTAAATAGTTCATATTAAGTATAGCAACCATAATGAATAGTTGACTATAAATTTTATGGATCAATTTTACAATAAAGCTCCTACATATATTAATTTTAGTCTTCTAAAACTGGCATAATATATAAGAAATATTTTCTCCCTAAAGTGTTTATTGGTATCTGTATCTACAATAATTTGTTTTTCAAATTTCTGTCATTTTTTAATTATATATCAGCAGCATACTTTTGAAATTTTTGTTACATTTTAACTCTATGTAACATGCAGAAAATATTTTGTTTGTTATTTATTTTATATTGTTTGGAAAGTGCTTAGAGTAAATAAGAAAATGGTTAAGAATATGTTTAAGCAAAATATGTGACTAGAAAGAAGCATGTTGTAAATTTTCTTAGAACAATCTTGATATTTTAAAAACTAAAAATATTTCAGAGTAAATTATCAGAAGATGGGAAGGATTTTTGCAATATATAACTAAGATTTTGCATTTAATAACAAATTACACTCAAAGAAGAATTTATCAAATATCCATTTCTAATTACATACTAATAACATTTCATTCCCACATTTTTTTCTTATTTTTAAAAGAGCTTTAGATTACATAAATCTTAAATTAAAAATACAGGTGATTCCCATATACCTGACTCCCTCCTCCTCCCACAATTTCCTCCATTAACAACTTCTTTCATTAGTGTGGTACACTTGTTACAATTGATGAAAACATATTGAAGCACTGCTACTAACCATGGTCTATAGTTTATATTATGGCTTACACTTTGCACCTTATAATTGACAAAATGTATAATAGCTCTTATCTGTCATTGCAATATCATGCAGAATAATTCCAATGTCCCCCAATGCCCCATGTTATACCTTTTCTTCTCTCTTCCTGCCCTCAGAACCTCTGGTGACCACTGTCTTTGCATCAGTGTTACAAGTTCTTCCATTACTAGAGTAATAAGTCTACTTTGGTCCATACTTGTATTCCCTCCTTTTGTATATTCATTCCTTGATGTTAAGAACTTTGGGATGGTGATGCCCACTCTGTTTCCCATTGAGAGGGTGCTTACAACCCATGGGGCAGATGGATGAAACTGTCTTGCTTGAAAATGTATATGCTCTCTGTTTTGTGAGATGGTCTTTGTCCATCATTGACTTTTTGTTAGTTGTCTTGTGTGAATTTGATGAACTCAAGAGTAGGTGTTGGCTGCAACTCTGTTGAGATTCAGGACTCAACCAGCATATGAAGAACTGGAAGATATAAGCCTCTGGAACATATATTTAGTCAGTAAAATGCTAAATATAGATTCAAATAAATTGGTCAGAGGAGCAATGTGTAAGAAAATTATGAATGAATCTAATTCTGATACATTGAGAACATAGGTTCTCATATATAGCAAGGTAAGGCCTACCAATGAGGTGCCAATTTCCTGGGGTTGACTGTCCTGCCTAAAGTTTCTAGATGTCTCTAAAGTCCTGAGGAGCACCCTCGTTTGAGGCACTGTTTACTGTGGCAATCAAAGAGATCCTCATTAAATGTGCATAAGCATAACCACTGGAATGAACACCTGACTCACTCTAAGCTATGAAAACTCATTTGTATTTAGTATTGACCCCTTTTGTTCTAGGTATTTTTTCAAATGCATAGCTAGTTGGTGCTGGGTAATAATCTCTTGGTGCCAGGAAGGCTCATCCCTGGGAGTCATGTCTCATGTCAAGGGGAAGGTAGTAAATTTATATGTTGAGTTTGGCTTAGAGAAAGACCACATTTGAGCACCAAGGAGGTTTTCAGGAGGTAACCCTTAGTAAATATGTATTACTAGGCTAAGTTTCAATTTCACAAGATCAATTTTCATAAGTACAAACATCAATATCAAGGGCCTGGTATATTGGTCTTTCCTCCTTTGCTAGGCATTGACCATGTACTCTAGATAGTCATACCACTCTATTAGAGAATGTAGCTGAACTCTCCAGGATAGGAATTCAATGTTCCATCAATTTTTCTGTGCATCTACACCCACTGAGACAACAGCTCATAACAATATAAACACATTCATATTCCATAGAGTCATGCCCCAGATGCCCCCTTCCCACACATCCCCTCACTACCAATACCCCACATTGGTAGTCCTACCTTGCTGCATTTGCAACTTTTCTGCAATCTAAAGCTTCCCCAAAACAAAGCCAACAAAATTAATAATGTAATTAAAATATTATAAAAGCAATAAAAAATGAAAGAACAAAAAAATAAAATATATTTTTTGGCATTGTGCCTTTCATCACCATAAGATCTGCTATATTTTATGTATATTTACAATTTTTTCTCTATGTTCCCCCAGTGTCTAGTTTTTTTACCTTATTTTCCAAAAAGCTTAAGTTACAGAAATGTCACATAGAAACTATACTCCATGGTTAGTAGCAATTTTTCAATATGTGTTCAACAATTGTAACAAATGTGCCACACTAATTAAAGATGTTAATGCGGGAAATTTGGGGAGGGGGAGGAGGTGGGTTATATGGGAATCCCTTCTATTTTTGATGTAACATTTATGTAACCTAAAGCTTCTTTAAAAATAAAAAAATAAACAATGAAAATATAGGGGATTCCCATATACCTCTCCCCCCCATGCACACATCCTCCCCAGCCAATAACATCTTACATTAGTTTGGTTCATTTTTTCTAATTGATAAACAAATATCAAAGCATTGCTACTAACCATGGTCAATGGTTTACACTATGGTTTACCTTTTGCGCTGTGTACTTTTATAGGTTCTGACAAAATGTATAATGGCTTGTATGAGGAAAATGGCAACAAAATATGTGGCTTGCATAGTCACAGGCAGCAAACTTACTAGGACCATGGCTAGGAATTCCCACTGCTGGTTCCTGTTCTGAGGACTTCTACGATGTTCCTGCTGGTATTGCTTTAACAGGGAATTTAAAGCCCTGAATTCATCCTTTTATTCCTCCATATTCTTTAGCACATTAGGAGCACCAAGCCAATCTCATTGTACTTGTTTCTTTCACACAAATTAAATACCTGTTCAACAGAAACTTTCCTCCTATAAGTTTTTGCTTAGGAACATCCAATAGCATTATTTTGCATAGTACTATTGACACATCACATCATGGACCGCCAGACTCTTCTTTACCACTGAAAATAGAGTTGTTTTAATTTGAAGAGGTTAAAAAACAATTCCAAAAGCCCCAGGACCAAGTTAAGAAGATCACACTATAGTTTAAGTTCCTCTGCTGATATCAAAAGCTGTACTTACAAATCAGAATTCTCCAGAGAAAAAGAAGAAACAACATATATGTGTGTGTGTCACTGTGTGTGTATATATGTATGAAGGTGTTTGAGTGTATGTATATACATATACATATATATGATTTATTATGTCTATGATTTGATATGAGGAATTGGCTCATGAGATTGTGAGGAATGGCAAATATGAAAATGAAGGGCAGGCAGGGGAAATCCCTGTAATAATGATTGTGATGTCTTGAGTATGAATTCCTCAGTTTGCAAACTCAGGAGAGAGTGGCTGGTGTAGTCTTGAGCCAGAAAACCATCCTTCCGGAATCGTCAGTTTTGTTCATTTAATGTAGCCAAACAACTGGGTAAGGTACCCCTATATTATCAAGAGTAATCTTTCTTTTCTTTTCTTTCTTTCTTTCTTTCTTTCTTTCTTTCTTTCTTTCTTTCTTTCTTTCTTTCTTTCTTTCTTTCTTTCTTTCTTTCTTTCTCTCTCTCTCTCTCTCTCTCTCTCTCTCTTTCTTTCTTTCTTTCTTTCTTCTTCTCCTTCCTTCCTTCCTTCCTTCCTTCCTTCCTTCCTTCCTTCCTTCCTTCCTTCCTTCCTTCCTTCCTTCCTTCCTTCCTTTCCTTTCATTCTCTCAACATTTTTTAACAATTTTTTAAAAAGAAACTAAAGGTTACATAAATGTCACACAAAAATTATAGGGATTCCCATATGCCCCACCTCCCACAACTCCCACTACCTCCCACATAATCATCCTTCATTACTGTGGCACATTAATTGCAATTCATAAGCACATCCTGGGGCTTTGCCATTAAGCATGGAACATAGTTCATATTGTAGACCATACTCTCTCCCACACAGATCTGCATGTTATATGATGATATAAAATGGCCTATATCTGTCGATGCAATGTCACTCAGGACAATTCCTAAGTCCCAAAAAATCCCCTGAATTAAAACTGCTTTTCCCTCTCCCTGCCTTCAGAGTGTCCAGTGGCCACTGGTGCCACAATAATGTTGTAATTTCATCCATTACTTAAATCACAATATGTCTATAACAGTATACCAATAAGTCTACTCTAGTGCATAGCTCTTCCCCCAATCATGAGGAGTCTGGGATGGTGATGTCCACTCTACCTCCAATTGAGAGGGGACTTATATCTCATGGTTAAGATGGATGGGATTATCCTGCCTGCAGCTGCAGACTCTCTCCATTCCCTGGGAAGGCTGTTGTCCATCATCATCTCACCTCCAGGTGTCCTAGGTGAGTCCATTGAGATGTAGAGTAGGAATTGCAGCTCCACCGAGATTCTGGGCCCAGCTGGCACATGGGCAGCCAAAAGACTCCTGTCCCTGGATGTACACCTACAAACTCCAGCACCATGTATAGGTTTGAATAGAAGGGACATAGGTACCATGTGCAGGGAAGACATATTTGAGTCCAACTCTGTCACTCTCAGGAGCACAAATTCCAAAGTAGGGCTCACTGGCAAGGCACCAAACTCCGGAGCTATCTGCCCTGACATAGGACTTGGGTGTCTCCAGAGCCCTCAGGAGCCGCTCTATTTGGGGTGATATCCACATTGGAAGCCTATGAGGTCCTACTGAGATGTGCATAAGTGTTACCTCTGGGATGACCTTCCGACTCACTTTGAAGTCACTTAGCCATATGAACTCATTTGTCTTTACCTTTCCCCCCTTTTATTTGAGGTCTTTTTCCAGTCATATTGCCAGTTGGCACTTGGTAATAATCCCTCATTTCCAGAGAGACTCATCTCCGGGAGTCATGTCCCATGCTGGGAGGAAGATAATGCATTCATATGCTGAGTAGGGCTTAGAAAGAGGCCACATTTGGGCAACAAGAAGGCCATCAGGAGGCAACCCTTAGGCACCCCCCAAAAATAAGCTAAGTTTCAATTTCAAGAGCAAAGACTCGACTCCTAAGGCTAGTTATCAATAACAAGGGCCCATCAGCGGATCATCCTCCTTTGCCAGACACTGCCAGACAGTTGGGGGCTGTTGCTGCTCCATTGGAGAATGTGGCAGAGCTCTCCAGGACAGGAATTCAGTATTCTCTCATTTACTGTGTGATCCTCTACCCACTGTGACAATGCCCCATGAACATTTGAACAATTTTATATACCTTATATATATATGTTCAGGTGAACTTACTCCCATTCAACCTCCATCCTTGACTCCCCCCACCAAAGATCTTCTCCCACCCCAGTTGTAACCCTTCTGTGATTCAAAGCTTCTTTAAAGATGAAGCCAATACAATAGCCAAATACAATTAATAGAAAAATGAAATAAAAATGATAAATTTATATTTAAGAGATAAAATGCATGAAAATTTAAAGAAAAGGTAAAAATAAAATAAGATTAAAAGATTGGGATATTTAAAAAATGAAAAATATAAAAAAATTTAAAAAATCTTTTTTTGACATTTTGCCTCTTATTGCTGCAATATCTGGTATCCAGTCTATACCGTGGCACCTTCACCCACTGATACAACACATTATAACAGGATGAAGACTCAAGCTATCCCTAGAAGCCTGCTCCAGATGTGCCTTGTCCCGAATGACTCCACAACCAACAAACTAAACCAGTGAAACTTCCTTTCCATATTGCCACAAGAGCATTCACACCTCTGTACTTTCAACCTCATAACCACAAATCCCAAGTGTTTACCTGGTCCCTCTCCCATCTCTCCCCACAGTATCCTGGGTATTCTAACCCACCCTTCCCAATCTACGCACCTATCAACCCTGCACCACCAAACCTAATAATATCACTACCCACCTGTCCTATCCCTTCAATACGCAACTATACTCTATCACTTTACCATAGATTACAACCAGATGGCTGATGTCTCACAACTTTCTCTTCTCTTTCTCTTTCTTATAAACCTATCTTTCAGACAATAGTTCTTTGAGACTACTCAATTTCCATAATTCATATCAGTGAGGTCATGTACTGTTCATCCTTTAATGCCTGGCTTGCTTCACAAAACATAAAGTCTTCAAGATTCATCCATGTTATTCTGTGTGTTAGCACTTTATTCCTTCTTACAGTTGAGTAATATTCCATTGTATGTATGCACCACATTTTGTTTATCCATTCATCTGTTGATAGGCACCAGGGTTAATTCCAATTTTGGCAACAGTGAACAATGTTGCTATGAACATTGGTGTGCATATATCTGTTTTTATCCTTTCTTTCAATTCTTCTGGGTATATACCCAACAGTGGAATTGCTGGAACATATGGAAGACCTATAGTTAGTTTTTTGAGGAACTTCAATACTCTTCTCCACCGTGGCTGGATCATTCCACAATCCCACCAGCAGTGAATGAGGGTTCCCATTCCTCCACATCCTCTCCAACACTTATAGTATGCTGTTTTTTTAATAGCCACCATGCTAATGGGAGGAAGATAGTATCTCATTGTAGTTTTGGTTTTCATTTGCCTAATAGCTAGCGATGTCGAGTATTTCTTCAGATTCTCTTTAGCCATTTGTATTTCTTCCTTGGAGAAGTGTTTTTTCAGGTCACCTGTCCATTTTTTAAATGGGTTTTTTGTCTTTTTATTTTTGAGGTGTAGGATTTCTTTATATATGCAGGATATTAGGCTCCTATCAGATATATGGTTGCCAAATATTTTTTCCCATTGTGTAGGCTGCCTTTTTATTTTCTTGATAACGTCCTTTGAGGTACAAAAGTTTTTAATTTTGAGGAAATCCCATTCATTAATTTTTTTCTTTTGCTGCTCATGCTTTGGGTGTGAAGTTCATGAAACCATTTCCTATTACAAGGTCCTGTAGATGATTCCCTACATTATCTTTCAAGATCTTTATGTTCTCAGCTCTTATATTTAGATCTTTGATCATCTTGAGTTGATTTAGAGATACAATGACATACCATCTTCCTCCCATTATAAGGTGTGAGATGGTATTCATCTCTCATTCTTTTGGATATGGATATCCAGTTCTCGAAGCATCAATTGTTGAAGAGGCGATCCTCTCCCAAATGAGTGGGCTTGGTGGCCTTATCGAATATCAGATGACTGTATATGTGAAAATCTATATCAGAAACCTCAATTCAGTTCCAGTGGTCAGTATTTCTATCCTTATTCCAATACCGTGCAGTTTTGACCACTGTAGCTTCGTAGTATGTTTTAAAGGCAGGTAGTATGATAACTCCAACTTCATTTGTCTTTTTCAATATGTCTTTGGTCATTCGGGGCCACTTACCCTCCCAAATAAATTTTGTAGTTAGTTTTTCCAATTCATTAAAAAAAATTCAGTGTTGATTTTTATTGGGAGTGCATTAAATCTGTAGATTAGTTTGGGTAGGATCAACATCTTGATTATGTTTATTCTTTCTATCCAAGAACAAAAATATTCTTCCATTTATTTAAGTCTTCTTTGATTTCCTTTAGTACTTTTGTGTAAACTTCTTTATATAAGTCCTTTATATCTTTAGCTAAATTTATTCCTAGGTATTTGATTCTTTTAGTTTCTATTGTAAATGGTATTTTTTTCTTGATTTCCTCCTCAGATTGCTCGTCATTGGTGTACAGAAATGCTACTGATTTTTGAGCATTGATCTTATAACCTGTGACATTACTGAACTCCTTTATAAGTTCTAGAAGCTTTAATATAGATTTCTCAAGGATTTCTATGTATAGGATCATGTCTTCTGCAAATATTGAAATTTTTACTTCTTCTTTTCCCATTTGGATAACTTTTATATCTTTTCTTGCCCCCAGTCCTCAAGCAAGTACTTCAAAGACAATGTTAAATAGGAGTGGTGATAGTGGGCATCCTTGTCTTGTTCCCGATCTCACAGGGAAGGCTTTTAGGATTTCACCACTGAAGATGATGGTAGCTTTGGGTTTTTCACATATACCCTTAGTCATGTTCAAAAAGTTTCCTTCTATTCCTATCTTTTGCAGTGTTTTTATCAGGAAAGAGTGCTGTATTTTCTCAAATGCGTTTTCTGCATCTATTGAGATGATCATGTGATGTTTTTCTTTTAATCTGTTTATATGGTGTATTACATTGATTTTCTTATGTCGAAACATCCTTGTATACCCAGGATGAATCCCACTTTGTCATGGTGTATAAGTCCTTTGATATGTTGTTGAATGCATTAAGCAAGGATTTTGTTGTGGATTTTAGCATCTAGGTTCATTAGAGATATTGGTTTGTAATTTTCCTTTCTTGTGGTATCTTCGTTTGGCTTTGGTAATAGGGTAATGTTGTCATCATAGAATGAGTTAGGCAATGCTCCTTTTACTTCCATTTTTTGAAAGATCTTAAGCAGTATTGGTGTTAGTTCTTTCTGGAATGTTTGTTAGAATTCAGCTGTGAAGCCTTCTGGTCCTGGGCTCTTCATAGTTGGGAGGTTTTTGATGACTCAGTCTATCTCTTTATTTATAATTGGACTTTTGAGTTCAACAATTTCTTCTTTCATCAATGTAGTCTGTGAGTTTCTAGGAATTGTCCATTTCCTCTAAATTATCATTCTTGTTGGTATAAAGTTTTTCAAAGTTTCCTCTTATGATATTCTTTATTTCTTTGGGGTCAGAAGTGATATCCCTTTCCTCATTCCATATTTTTTGTCTTTGTATCTGCTATCTCTTTTTCTTTGTTAGTCTGGCTAAGGGTTTGCCAATTTTATTGATCTTCTTGAAGAACCAACTTTTGGTTTTGTTAATTTTTTCTAGTGCTTTTTTATTTTCCAATTCATTTAGGGCTATTTTAATCTTTGTTATTTCCTTCTTTCTACTTCTATTGGGGTTAGTTTGTTGTTGTTTTTCCAATTCCTCCCAGTGTGCAGTTAGGTCTTCAACTTTAGCTCTTTCTTCTTTTTTGATATATGCATTTATGGCTCTGAATACAGTACAGCTCTCAGTACAGCTTTGGCATCATTCCATAGGTTTTGATATGTTGTGTTGTCATTTTCATTTGTTTCAAGGTAGTTACTGATTTCTTTTGAGATTTCCTCCTTGATGCACTGTTTGTCTAAGAGTGGGTTGTTTAACTTCCATATCTTTGTGCCTAATCTGGTTGTCTGGCCCTTAGTGATTTCCAGTTTTATTCCATTGTGCTCAGAGAAATTACTTTGTATAATCTCAAACTTTCTGAATCCATTGAGAATTGTTCTGTGGCCTAGCATGCGGTTTTTTTTTGGTCTATGTTCCATGTGCACTCAAGAAGAATGTATATCCCACTGTATTTGGGTGTAGCATTCTGTATATTTCTATTAGGTTCAGGTCCTCTAATGTATTATTTAGAGTCTTTTTTCCTTTATTGATCTCTGTCTAGATGTTCTGTCTAATGGTGATAATGGTATATTTAAGTTCCACCCAAGTCACCTGGTGATTAGATGACAATGGACAATGGCCATCCCAGGGAATGGAGAGAGCCTGCAGCTGCAGGCAGGATAATCCCATCCACCTTATCCATGGGATATAAGCCCCTCTCACTTGGAGGTGGAGTGGACATCACCATCCCAAACTCCTCAGAATTGGGGGAAGAGCTATGGACTAGAGTGGAATTAATGGTATTCTGTTGTAGACATATTGTGATTCAAGCAATTGAAGTAATTACAACAGTGAGGTGGATGTTTTTGGGGCAGGGAAGGGAATAGCAGTTTTAATACAGGGGTTTTTCAGGACTTGGGAATTATCCTGAGTGACATTACAGTGACAGATATAGACCATTTCACATCAGCATATAACATGCACAGCTGTGTGGGAGAGAGTGTGCTCTACAATGTGAACTATGGTCCATGCTTAGTGGCAAAGCCCCAGGAAGTGTATATCCATTGCAGGTGATGTGCTCCACTAATCAAAGATGTTTATGTGAAGAGTTATGGGAGGTGTGGGAGGTGGGGAACATGGGAATCCCTGTAATTTTTGTGTAATATTTATGTAATCTAAGCATCTTG
>JAQZBX010055652.1:0-18359 GCA_029593785.1 Cabassous unicinctus | reverse complement strand
ATATATATATATATATCTTATTTGTTCCCCTGTGATTGGAGTTGGGTAGCCAATACTCTGAATCCATACCATGAAGCAAATTGTAACATTATGATGATTATGGATGACTGGCTTATTGAAAATACCTTGAATTGATGTTACTTTGACCCAGATAACACCAGTGACATCATGACCCTAAAATATTTGACTGGCCTTCAGAATTTTATAGGCAGGAGGGCAACTATGCACTTGATCACTGCAGATGGGAGCTTTGATTGCCAAGGAAACCCAGGTGAACAAGAAGCTTTGCATTAAAGTGAAGTTGTCAGTGCTCTGACAACTCTTGCAGTTGGTGGTTCTTTTGTTCTGAAGATATTTGCTTCATTTGAGCATTGTTCTATAAACCTTTTGTACCTGCTGAACTGCTCCTTTGACTAAGTCCATGTTTCTAAGCCTGCTGCCAGCAAGGCAGGAAACTCAGAATTTTATGTGGAATGTCTCCACTAGAAGGGGCAAGTTGTGGATTTCAGGGAACTCATCTTGCCAGATTTCCTTATATGTGTCATTCATTGCCCTTAGGCCATTGACCCAGTTTCCCTTAATAGTATCATTGAAGTTAGTGTGCTGCTTTATGAGTATTTTCCTGACCACAAACATCCAACTAAAAGGGTTATCAAGACAGCTTGAAAGCAAAGATCATGTTTAAAACAATAGAAAATAGTTTCTTGTGTCTAACACACTCCTGTATTATGAAAAGCTTCAGTTAGCAATGATACAATTTTTAACTTCCAGGATATAATCTGTGAAGTAAAAGATTTTTTAAATTGCAAAATAGTATTTATGGCTTTATAGGGGAGGCATATGAATTTGATGAATACTGTGAATACTGAAGAAAAAATTTTAATGCAGTCAAAACGATGGTTCAACATTTAAAATTTTTTTACCTTTACTAATTGTCCTTTACAGTATGAATGCCACAATTTACCAAGAAGATTAGCTTTGAAATGTTTATTTGATCAGTTACATTATGATTTTTTTTTTCAGTCAGGGCTTTAAGCATTGGATTTTTTTAATGTTTTATTTTTTGTAATCAAATCAATTTTATTGATACATATTAATAAAGGATTAATCTATCCAAAGTATAAAGAAAAAACCTCCTCATTAATCCCATCCACATTTTGCATGTTATTTAAAATCTGTACAACATTATGTAACTATTTCTTCATCCATTCAACATGCATCAATGTTTAAATATATAGCTTTCATTTTCTGTGCTGGTCAGTTTTTTTTTCCATCTCCCCCTTTCTACCAGGTATCATGTTCTTTTTCCCTGAAAATTACCTTTAAAAATTCCTTTGCTGTGGGGCACCTGCTAAATTATCTAACTTGCTTTATTTTTTTACTATGTCTTCAGTTAAAATATCTTCCTCTGAATGAAATTAATAAGTCATCATTTCATAGGTACATAAATATAGCCAAACACTAATTTCTCATCAGATTTTTGAGTCCTCAATATACTTTTACTGCATATTTACATCTCTGTGCATTATTGAAAGGGTAAAAATCAGTTACAGTGTGGAAAACTGGTATTACCTCAGCAGGGTGATCAAAGTTAATGCTAAGAATGATAATCCTGTTTGTTTTAGGTACCTTTGAGGTGATGAGAGGATTATCTCCCTCTAGACAAAGACCTTCTTCATTTTATGAACTTAAAAGACTCAGGGTAGCCCTCTGCTCATTTCCACTATGAGGGAACAAATATTTCATGTTTTATACAGTTTCCTAGCTCTTTATGGCAGGAGGGAAAAGTCCCATTAATCAATCAATGTCAGATGAAAAAAAATTAATTTTCAACAAACTATGAAGATCTCCCTTGAGCTTTCCAAATGTGGTCAGTCTGTTTAATTTAAATATAATTACTGGTGTATTGTAAAGGGCCATGCCATTTTACTCTTTGCCTTCTAATATCCTGCTCCACCTTGTTCCTTTCCCTTTCCCATACTGCCTTTTATGACTGGTGGATTCCTATATATCTTACTGATTTTCTCCTCTGATGACCTGTGGACAGACACTCTTCATTTGTCATTTAGGGTTTTAAGAGGAAGTAGAATGAAAATTCTTAATCTATTAATGTCTAATCATGCTTGTCTTTTTACTATTCATAATGAGAATTTTTTTGTACTTTACTGCAATTTAAGTCTCTTCCAACCCAAATCCCATTGATGCTTTGTATGTTAATTCTAGTCTCTAGTGACATGTAACTAATTTTTAATTCAAACTTCCATTCTATTTGCTAGTGATTTCTTTCCTTCATCTTTCACATTCCATCTGGAATCATCATCCTTCCACTCAAAAATTATCTTTTACTATTTCTTATGGTAGATAACAGCTGATAATGCATTTTCATTAGCTATTTTTCTCACCCCCCTTCAAGTCTTCAGCTTAAGTGATTTCCTCTGAATGAAATGATTTTTTAAGATTATAAACAAGCACAAATTTCCTGCCAGTCTTTAGAAGCCTCAAACCAATGTTTCTGCAGGCAAACATACAGGATGAGAATTCTGATTTCAGTCAATATCTTGACCCATTTGCAGACAATTTTATCTTGATTTTTTCAAGATTTTCTCTTTCAGCCATTTTTTTCATGTGTAATTTGAGGAGTTGCCACCCCCCAACCTACTACTCAACTTTTCCCAGAACTTTTGTTTCTTTGTTTATTGTTTAACTTTTTAACTTTATTTTAGAGAAACTTTAGATTTACATATACAGAAACTTAAACTGAAATTGCTGGGAATTCCCACATAAACCCATGCACACATAGACAAACAAGCATAATTTCCCCTATTATTGACAACTTAGATTAGTGTGGCACATTTTTTACAGTTTATGAAGAAATACTGAAGCATTTGTACTAATGAAGACCGATAGTTTATATTATAGTTTACCCTTCATTCTGTACATTTCCATAGGCCTTGACAAATGTGTAATATCATGTCTGTCCTTACAGTATTATACAGAAGAATCTCGCTATTCCACATATCCCAGAATTCCTTAACATGGTGACTTTTTACCTTTAGTTTTCAAAGTGTTCTTTAACAATTATAACCACAAATATTTTCTTTATCCTATTTATGTTCTTCTTGCTATTATCGTTTTCCATGTATATAATTGGTAACTCTTCTCAGGGAACCCTTATTGTCCCCATGCTCCTTTATAATTACCCACACTATTTTCCCTACAATTTATTACAGGTATTTTTACTGTGCCATCAGATGGCTCAGTTTGTGCAGGGTGTGGACCCTCAAGTTTACCATTGGTGAAAGCAGGATGGATGAGTTGATAGCTGGTCTTATAAAAAGTGGGGATAGGCACAGATGCCCAGACTCCTGCAGAAATTGTGTTTAGCATCCTATCATCCCCAGTCAGAGCTCAGGGACCCTTCTCTGTGTGAGTAAAGATGGTCCTCAGCTCAGCATGATGACCTCTGCACCTTGCCTGTGGGGAGGGCCATGTGCAGCACAGCCACCTCTATGAGTGTGATCCCCACAGACCCTGTCCCTGCAGCAATGGAAGAGGAGCCCTCCAAGGTCTGCACATCATCACCAGGAAGGACCAGGTGGCCAAACCATGGAGATATTCTGGCCTAGATTTCCTTTCAAGTCATTTTCCAAGGTAATGTCCTAATAGTGGAAGACAGTGAGGCTGCAGCTGTGTGACTGGGCATCTCAGCTTCCTACTCTGAGATCTGCAAGGTCTAATGTGAGGTACAATTGGAGGAGACCAGGAGAGATTTGGATAGTCTGGAGGGCTCTCAGGTCCTCTGAGAAGCATCAGGATTCACATTCACACACAGTGGATGCAATGGCTTTTCAAAATGGGAAAGGGTCGAGGGAGTTTTAAGCTTCCAGTGTGATGGGAAAGAGACACTACACAGTTTCTGTGAATGGGTTTCACCATCCACACAGACAACACCAGAATCGGCTCATCCACAGCTGAACCATCACTGCCCAGGAGAAACAAGGAGGGAGGGCAGTGGGAGGACAGCCACAACCCCCTTAGAGGTGGCACTAATGAGCCATGCACATGGTAGCCCAGCCCTGGGGGAAGGTGCAAGAGGCAGGGAGGGGCTTCCTATCTCCCTGCCATGTCTGTGGCTCCTCTCCTACTTACAAACTCTCCCAGAAACCCCCTGATCTGCATGACTTTGGGGCTTTACTTTGATGTTGAGACTGAAGATTCTCACTTTATAGGAGTTAAAGAGTATTCTAGGATCAGAGAGGCCATGCATGGCTGTGGGCCTTAGAGCAAGGACACAAGGGAGGCCAGGAGGCTGTGGGTCCTGGGCGATGACAAGTCTCTGGGCAAGATGCTGCCACGGCTGCAGTCCTTGAACTTTATTATGAACAGAATGAGGAAAATGAATGTCCCGAAGAGGAATATGAAGAAATTATCCTTGGTGTGGCTGAAATTTTAAAACCAGTTACATATGTGTGGTTTGTGAAACCACACTTCCGTGGGATACCTGCATATTTTGTTATGAGAAGGTGAGTAAGGGAGTGTGAGAGGGAGGATACATGGGGAAGGCAAAAGAGGTGAGAAAACACAAAATTTAAGTGCATAATTATTATACCAAAGCTTTAAGATAAACTGATGTCATTGTTAATAGATTACAAGGTTTAGAGCCAAGCAGGAGAGGTTGATAATGAAAAAGCATTATAAATTCTCTTCAAAATTTAATTTGTTTTAGATTATCATCTGAAAGTTGTATCCCAACATTTATCAACACTTTCATTTATAAAACAATTACTACATATGCTTTGAATTTATCTGTGGACTTAGGGAAATTGAAATCAGGAGACAGTTTGACCATTTCTGAAATTCCAAGAGTAGCATTCCAAATGCAAGGGACACTCACAGCTCCTTTCCCTGGACTCTCAGTGGGTTCTTGGGGGAAAGAGCAGGGCAGGGCAGGAGACCCAAAAGACCCCCATATGACAAAGGCATCCAAGTGGGGATCAAATGCATGGGGACAGGCAGCAGTTATGAGTTCCCATGCATCTTCTCTAGTCAGGATCAAGAGACTTAGGCTGTGGGAAAGTGACAAGAGACTCTCATGGTCAACAGAGAAATAATCTGTATTATTGGGGAGGGTTAGAAGCCAATCTCTCTTCACTTTATGGAGGGACAGGAAGCATGGGGGCCTGCACTGAGGCCTGCACTGCTGAGCCCAGGGAGTGGCAGGAAGTGAACTTCTGCCCAACATGCACCATGGACACAAGGTGTCATGACCACGGGGATATTTAATGACAAGCAAGCACCTACTCACCAGCCCTGTGAGAGAACCTTCTTGGAAGTAGAAAGTCCAACCTGAAGGCAACTACAGCTCAGACCAACATCTCAACTGCAGTTTCATGATGGGCACTGAGCCAAAGCCATAAAGATAAGTTAGTGCAGAATCTGTGCCCCATAGAAAATGTGAAATAATCCATGTTATTGTTAAAGTTGGGTCATTTTTTATCCAGCACATTATATCTTGCTAATGCCTTTTGTTAGCATCTAATGTAACATCATAGGATCAAATGAGAATGTATCTAATAAGTGGCCAGAGTAATTTATTTTTTTTAAATTATTACTCCTTCAATTTAAACATAGACACTTGTACAATGAGAATTTCTACAAGACTCCATTAAGTCTGTTGGATTTAAGTTAATCTTAATTTCAGAAAATTTAGGGACAGTAAAAGAATCATTTGTGTCTCAACTCCAAAAACCATATCTTGGTCTCGTAAATGCTATAATATTTGTAATACTTTACCTGGTCTCTCCCTGGTGAGTTTAGGAAACTTTTGACTTTTCCCAGATATATAACAACAGGCAAAGAACACCTGGCTAAGCTTATGATTTAGAATTATAAGGTTATATATATATATATATATATATATATATATTTCCTCCTTACTCCAATTAAATCCATGCTGGTGCTACAACATTCTATTTTATTATTGGATTATCCATAATGCTTCTTACACATTAACCAATTAAATTTACTCTCTATCAGGATCATAAAATAGGGGAGAGAACTGCATTGAGACATCCCTGTGCACCCTGAGTCTTGCCTTATCCTGCCACATGCAAATCTCTCTTACAGATGTGTAGGTAAGGAAGGGCCTTAACTAGGGTTGATCAGTGTGACTTCTCACTAAGATTTGGGCTCTGAGAAAGACAGGACCCTAAAGGAGAAAACCATGAACTTGCTGTGTCTCTTGCTCTGCTTTTTGGTGACTACCCCATGTGAGATTTCCCAAGATTCCAGAAATAGGGCTACAGGTTGTGGTGACTGGTTGTGACTCACTGTGGTTTCCTTGTCTCAAGTGTCCTCTCCCAGGTGCAGCTGCAGGCTCTGTCCCAGAACTGGGGAAGTCTTCACAAATTGTGACTCCCACCTGCTCTTTCTCTGGATTTTCCATCACAACCAGTGGTTCCTCCTGGGAATGGGTCCACCAACCCCCAGGGAAGGAATGGCAGTAGATGCGGGTAATGTGTTATGATGGGAGCATGAACTACTGCATGCAACTCCATCACTACAGACACATACAAGAAAGAATTCTCTCTGCTGCTGAGCTCCATGACTGCCAAGGAGATTGCAATGTATTATTATGCAAGTGTGACAGTGAGAGGAAGTCAAGGTGAGCACAGAAACAAACTCTCCTCCAGAGAATGCAGGAGGGTGCTGGGCAGCAGAGGACACTCAGAACCACAGCAGGGCAGGCAGAACCCACCCAGAGCAGGGCCTATTCCATGGACAGAAAGAGTTCTTGAAAAAAGTAAGAATTTTTTTTTTTTTAATTTTAGTTTGAGGAGAGATTTTTTTTTTTTTTAACTTTCCCTGTCTGATCTGGTTTTTCTTCTCTATGAGCCAATGGTTTCACCCTGGGACTCTCTCCTCCTTCCTGCCTTCCTGCCCCACAGCTTCTCTCAGAAAAGAAAAATAAAATTCTGGTTTCCTCCCATGGTTACTAATTTGAGGAATCCATGGACTGTGTGTGTGAGCTTGTGTGTAATTATATGTATATATAGGGGTGTGCATATATGTATGTAAATGTGACTATGTGTATGTGAATATGTACATGTGTAGTCTATATATATGTTAATGTAAATATATGAATATACACACATATATTTATATAAAATGATAGAACCTAAATTTAGAATTTATCATCATAAATCAGTTCTTTACCTTTGAACCTGATAAGCTCCTCTTCATTTTCCTGCCTGCTGCCTTTTCCTGGTTGCTGCCCCATCACCCACTGAGAAGTTCAGATGCTGAAGGCTCAGAGATGCCCCTTACTCTGGAGAATCACCCTCATCCAAAGGAGCTCCCCTCCCAGCTACCACCACCACTGTTACACACCTGGTACAGGGTTCCCAACATTTCAGCATGGGGAATTCTCCTTCTATGACACTAATAGAAAGACAAGTGAATTGTTTTCCTTACAAGGGGAAGAAGGTGAATCATCTCCATATAATGTGACATAATGTCCATCCTCTATATACACAGCATCTCTGGACAGGAACCTCCATGCCTGGGAGCTACAGAGTCTGAGGAACAATGTCAGCAAGAGCAGATGCCTGATGATGCCTCTGGGTATGAACCCAGGATCTCCTGAGGAACCACCTGGAGCATGGCCCCCTCTTATCACCAAGAGGTGAGATGAGCAAGAACCCAATGCAGCAGGGTCAGGTCTGCAAAGGACAGGATCAAGAGTGGCTGGGCATCTGCTCTCCCATGTCCTAGTTAAAGGCTGTCCCCACCCTACAAGAGAATGTTCTAATGAGAATCCCACATACCAAAGAGGGTCACAAGACTCACTGCTGAAGGGGTCATGTGTGCAGGGGCTTTGTGGAGGAGAGTAAGTTGTGATGATGAAAGAGCTCTATAAGCCCAAATACTTTAAAAGTTACCACAGGCTGCAGAAGCTGATATGATCTTGCAGGAAAAGATAACTGGTTGCTCTTGCAGCCACAGACCTTATTTGCGCTGTCTGAATATGTCACCAGAGAAAGGAAAGAAGGATCCTTGGTGAATTCTCTCATAAATAACTTCTCCCCTTGCCCTTTAAATGTTGAATGCAAACAAACACCATCTAGTTGTCTCAGGTAACCCCAAGGGATTAGGTAACTCTGTAGCTTGTTCTGAAGAACTAATCTCAAATACTATTGTCCCTTCCTGGAATGTATCAGGGATGTGCATTGTGTGCTGGTCCACCTTGTCCTGCTCACAAGCTTAAAACTGCACATATCCCTGAACATCTGCTGCTCACATCTCACCATCTTTTCCAAACCTCTTTATCAAGAAATGATTTGAGTCTAAATAAGAAAAGGTAATTCTCGATAGTATAATAAATATTCCTACAGCTACACACACTCACATGCACAAAACACCAAAACTTTGAAAATGGTAATAATTGGAGCTTGTTTAACCATCTAAGCCCAAGTAGTCATGGATGGCTCAGGATATTTCTGGGCACTGTGTTAACAGAAATTGATGGACTTTCTTCTGCAATCAGTTATGAAATGTCCAAGGCTCTATGAGCAGGTTTAGACCACGATCCCCAGTACTTGGGAGAGGGAGTTGCATTGCTTTGTCACAGACAGATGACAACCCCTGGCAGTATCAACCATTAGCAGGGAGCCTGGGGGCTTTGTCTATAGGGTTCTTTAGTCCTGCAACTCTTACTGGGTTAGGAGATTAAGAAGGGGGACTGGGAGCCCAGGAGGGGCCAACTCCACACCAAGGAACCACCATATACATGAGAATATAAGAATCTAATTGAAGCTCAGGGTATGTAGTGGAAATTCTTCAAAAGTTTCATCTTCACACCCAAACAAGTTTAATTGCAATTGCTTAAATTGTAAGGAAAATCATGTTTGTAGAATCCTTTTATTGTAAGTGTGAATTTCTTTTATTGTGAAGTGCCCATCATCTTTTGTCCGTGAACACCTGGGCTGATATATTAGTAAAGTAAATGTTTGTGTAAAGGACATGTGGAGGATTTGTGTGCAGAGTCTAGACAAGATGCCCTGTGGAGTTTGGAGGGCCACCATCTGGGTAACACCTGCTTTGCCATGACAGCCTGAGCGACTCTGACCACATCCCTGAGTCAAGTGGAATATGGCTAGCCCTGCTTGCCCTGCCTTCCTAACCCCACCATCTGCATCTCTGCAGCATCTGTGTGAGCCCTTCCTCTGCAGTCAGTAGGGCCCACACCCAGTAGTCAGAATTGAATGGGAGTAATCATGAAGGCACCTGCCAAGGGGCCACATAAGCATTTCATGTTTTGTTCCATGTGTTAATTAGGATGAGAGAAGCTAGATATAATTCCTGCTGGAGAAGTAAGTGGTGTGTAAAGTCAGTGTCTGTGGGGACAGAAGCACCTATGTCCTCTGCTCTTGCATTACACCATGTTGCATCCAGACAATCCAGTGAGCTCCTGTAAGTGGGCCCTGGTCTGTAGACATCAGGGGTCCATTTCCCCCACTCACTGCAACTAGGAGACAGATGTGATGGTCCTGCCTTCTCAGGGGGAACTTACAAACCTCAAAGGGACATTTCACAGAAGTAACCATTGAGCACCCAGGACAGAGAAGGAGACTCTGTGGACCTTACTGGAGCAAAGGGCTTAATGTCTTGGTGCATCCTCCCTAATCACATCAGTAGGGTTGGAAGATCCCAGAGTAATACTTCCTGTAAATATATTATGTCACTTAAACAATATAAGGATACCCACTGTCACCTCTCTTATTAACATTAGGTTAGAAGTACTGACTCAAACATTTAGAGAAGAGAAAGATATAAAAATAATCAAAATTGGAAAGGAAGAATTAAAACTTTCACTATTTGCAAATGACATGATCCTATACCTAGAGAGCCCTGAAAAATCTATAACAAAACTTCTAGATTTGATAAATGAGTTCAATTACTTGTCAGGATATAAGACCAATTCACAAAAATCAGTAGCATTTCTGTACATCAATAATGAGCAATCTGAGGAGAAAATAAAGAAAAAAATTTCACTTACAATAGCAACTAAAAGAAACAAATACCTAGGAATAAAATTAACAAAAAATGTAAAGGTCTTATACACAGAAAACTACAGAGTATTATTAAAGGAAATCAAACATCTATATAAATGGAAGACTATTCCATGTTCATGTATTGGAAGACTATACAGCATTAAGAAGTCTGACCTACCCAAATTGATTTATAGATTTAATGCAATCCCAATAAAGTAATTGATCCAACCATGTGCTAGTTGAATCCTGAATTTCAGCAGAGTTGCAACATCTACTGTCCAGTTCACTGGACTCTTCCAGGACAATTAACAAGGAGATGATGATGGGCAACACCCATCCCAAGGAACAAAGAAAATCTACAAGTGCAAGCAAGGTAGCTCCATCCATCTTACCCATGGGATCTAAGCTCCCTCTCAATTAGAAGTAGAGTGGGCATCACCATCACAAAATCCTTGATTGGGGAATGAACTAAATTAGGCTTATTATTGTTCTACTATAGCCTTATTATTCTAGCAATGCAATGACTCTTATCATTGATATAAAGGAAGTCACCACCAGAGGTTCTGGGGGATAGGAGAGAGAATAGGTATAATAAGGGGGCATTTTCAGGACATTGGAGTTGTCCTGCATGATATTGCAGTGAAAGATACAGGTCATTGTATATTTCATGATAACCTACAAAATTGTAGAGGACAGAGTGTAAATTTTAATGTAAATGTAATCCATAGTTAGTAGCAATGCTTCTAATGTTCATCAATTGTAAAAAATGAACCACACTAATGAAGGATGTTGTGGGAAAGTGGAGGGTGGAGGGAGTGGGTCATATGTGAATCTCTTATATTTTTATACAATATTTATGTAATATAATGGTTATTTAAAAATAAAAAGTTAATTTAAAAAAGTTAATCCAATAGCCAGGTTGAGGAAGGGAATAGGGAGTTAATGCTTAATTGATACAATGATTGCTTTTGGGTTGTTGGAAAAGTTTCCATAATGGATGCTGTAGATAATAGCATGACATTGTGAATTTAATTAACACTACTGAATAATATATTTGAAAGTCATTAAATGGGAAATTTTAAGTTGCATATTATTAGAATGAGAATTTTAAAAAACACAACATAAGACTATGCCATAAAAACAGACAATCTGAATGTAGACTATGGGCTAAAGTTAATAGCACTATTATAATAATATACTTTTATCAGGTGTAACAAAGTTACCACACTAATGCAAAGTGTTAATAACAGTGAAGACTATGTGGGGGAGAGGTAATATGTGAACTTTGTATGTTTGTATGATTTTTCCATAAATCTATAAGCTTTCTACTAAAAAAAAAGAAATAATGTTGAACCAAAAAAAAAAAAAAAAAAAAAAAAAAAAAACCCTGCATGGTGGGGAGTGGATGTGGCTCTAGTGGTTGAGTGCTTGCTTCACACATGGAATCCCCCTGGTTCGGTTCCCAATGCTTCCTAAAATCTAAAAGACAAACAACAAGAAAACAAATGAAAAAATGAACTCAGGGGAGCCAATGTGCCTCAGTAGTCAAGCACTGGCTTCCCACATATGATTTCCTGGATTCAATCCTTGGCCCTGGAGCTTCAAAAACAGAAAAAAAACAAAAAACCTGCATGCTATTGGCACAAAGAAAGACATATTTACTAATGGAACTGAACTGAGAGTTATGATACTTATCCTTGCATATATACCCAAATGATATTCTAAAAGGCCACCAAGCCCACTCAACTGAGAGAGAATGGCTTTCGGGGAACTGATACCCATACCCAAAAGAATGATGAAGGATCACACTTCTTTCATGCCCTATACAAAAATTAACTCAAAATGGATCAAAGACCTAAATATAAAAGCCAAGCCTATAAAGACCCTAGAAGATAATGTAGGGACTCATCTATGAGATCTTGTAGTAGGAAATGTTTTAACAAACTTTACACTCACATTGTGAGCAATGAAATATAAAGTAGATAAATGGGACCTCCTTAAAATTCAAAACTTTTGCACTTCAAAGGGGTTTGTCAAGAAAGTGAAAAGGCAGCCTACTCAATGGGAGAAAATATTTGGTTACCATTTGTATAAGTCAGCCAAAGTGGTGCTAATATGAAATACCAAAAATGGGTAGGTCTTTATAAAGGGTATTTATTTGGGGTAGAAGTCCACAGCTACCAGGCCATAAAGTATTAAGTTTCTTCTCTCACCACAGTCCATTGCCACGTGTTAGAGCAAAACAGCTGCCAGCGTTTGCCAGGGTTCAGGCTTCTTGGTTTCCTCTCGTCCTGGGGCTGCGTTTCTCTCCGGGCTTAGCTCCTGTTTCCTCCACAAGGTCAGCTGTAGATGACCAGGAAAATGGCTTGCTTCTCTTCTCCTGGGGCCTTCTTTCCAACATCAAAACTGCTTCTCAAAAGACGCTACTCAAAACTTTTTTGCCATGCCTTTTATATTTGATTCCTCACCAACCAAGAAGTGGGGCTGAACACCATAATCATAACATAATCATGCCCTGATTAACAGATCAGTTAATGAGAATGATCCAATTATATTTTTGGAATTCATAATTACATCAAACTGCCCAACTGCAACACTCCACCCTCTGAATTCCAAAAATACATTACAATATCCAAAAAACCTTAAATTAGTAACAATGCAAGTACAAAATCATATCATAGGCAGTTTAAAGAAATACAGTTTGTTTTGGGGTAAAGTCCTGTCTGCTATAGACCTCTGAAACTTACAAAACCATTTAACTGCTTCCAATATACAAATGGAAGAGGAAAGAATAACCATTTTCATTACTACAAGGAGAAATTGGGATGTTAAACATGAGCCATGGGTCCTCTACAGTTCAGTAAACCTGCAGGGCATCCTCCATTCGATTTCAAAGACTGAGAGTCATTCTTAAGAAGATGGTTTCTTCTCCTGGGGACACATGGGGACCCACACTTTCCACAGGCTTGCCCAATGGCCACTTTCTGGTTCCACCCTCATTAAGCATCTGGGTGTTGACCAAGCTCCAGACCTCACCCTCCAAGAGAGTTGGGGTGATTGTCACACCTTACCCAATCCTTGGGTCAGAGTCTTAGCCCCCTAATACAGTGAGGTGAAGATAACATTCCCCCTAATCTTGGCATGTAGGTTCAACCATCTCATAGCAACGAGTTGACCACCTGGCCTTCCCTAACCATTGGCATAGAGGTTCAACCCTCTCAGAGCAATGGGTTGACCACCTGGCCTTCTCTAATCCATGGGGGACAGATACACCCCTCTCAGATCTATGGGGTGTTGACCTTAACTGCCCTAATCTTTGAGGAATGTGCTCCACCCTCTCTGCACCCTGGTATGGCAAAACTCTCCCAGAACATTGTGTGGGGATATCCACCCTCTTCACCTGCTCACAAAAACTCACCCTCTCTGCACCACGGGGCATCAAAACTTTCTCAGAACATTGGGTAGGAATAGCCACCCTCTTCAAGTGCAGGTGCAAACTCACCCTCTCTGTAAACATGGGTGGGGCTCCTCTCTCGGCCCAAGGAGATGTCTTAATCCCAGATCTCTGCTTCCACGATTTTCTTCTTAAAGCTGATTCTCCTTCTCCAGCTGATAGTGGTTTTGTTCATACAGCTCTCTCAAAAATTTGTTGGTTTAGCATGCAGGAAGCAGGGGTCCAAGCCATCAGACAGTAAGACTTTCCACAAGTCTTTCTGAGATAAATGCATCTTCAATCCTGACTTACGAGTTCCAAGTTTAGTAAAGGCTTCAAAGAGGGCATTTTCATCTGGGAATTTGATTTCCAGAAACTTGGAAGTTCCAGAATTAATTCCTGTTTTCTTTGTGCCCAAAAGTTCAGTCCTTAGTGTATTTCTCTCATGTAGTATTTTACTATAAGCTGCAAGGAGAAGCCAAGCCACATTCTCCGAGTTTACCTTGGAAAGTTCTTTAGCTAAATGCTCTGGTTCGCCATTTTCAAATTCTGTCTTTCGTATAACACCAGGAGTTAATCTTGTTAAGTTCTCTGCAACTTTAAAACATGGATCGCCTTTCCTCTAGTTTCCAATAATAGTTTCATCATTTACTTCTAAGGCATTATAGAAAGTCTCTTTAACGTCCATATTGCTATCAACTGTTTCTTCAAAGCGATCCAGGCCTTTTCCATCAAGCATTTCACAATTCCTCCAAAAAATACCCCTTACCCATTTATAAAACCGTTTCAACATTTTGGTAATTATAAAAGCACTTCCCTACTCCTCGGTACCAAATTCAGTATTAGTCAGCCAAAGGGGTGCTAATGTGAAATACCAAAAATGTGTTGGTCTTTATAAAGGGCATTTATTTCGGGGAGAAGTCCACAGTTACCAGGTCATAAAGTGTTAAGTTTCTTCTCTAACCATAGTCCATTTCCATGTGTTAGAGCAAGACAGCTGCCAGTGTGTGCCAGGGTTCAGGCTTCTGGGGTTCCTCTCTTCCCGGGGCTGGATTTCTCCGGGCTTAGCTCCTGGTTCTTCCACAAAGTCAGGTGTAGATGATCAGGTGAATGGCTTGCTTCTCTTCTCCTGGGGCCTTCTTTCCAACATCAAAACTGCTTCTTAGAAGACTGCTACTCAAAAGTTTCTTGCCATGCCTTTTATATTGGATTCCCCACCCACCAAGGGGTGGGGCTCAATGCCCTAATCATAACCTAATCATGCCCAGATTTACAGATCAGTTAACAAGCATGATCCAATTATATTTTTGGAATTCACAATTACATCAAACTGGCCAACTGCAACACCATTTATCTGATAAGGGCTTAATGTCCAGCATATATAAAGAAATCCTATATCTTGAAAATAAAAGGACAAACAACCCCTTTAAAAAATTGGCAAGAGATTTAGCCATTTTCTATTTCTTCTTGTAGAAATACAAGAAGCACATATAAATATACAATTAGGAAATGCAAATCAAAATTATAATGAGATATTATCTTACACCTACTAGACTGGTGGCTATTAAATTATATAACTATGAGTGTTGGAGAGGATGTGGAGGAAAGGGAATGTAGAGTGGTGTGGATGTAGAGTTGTGCAGACATTGTGGAGGACAGTTTTGTGGTTCCTCGGAAAGCTAACTATAGAACTACCTTATCATCCCGCAAGCCCACTGCTGAGTGTACACTCAGAAGAATTGAAAGCAGAGACATGAACAGGTATAAGCACACCAACGTTCATTGCAGCTTTATTCACTATTGTGAAAAGTTGGAAGCAACCCAAGTATCCATCAACAGATGAATGGATAAGTAAAGTGTGGTATATTCAAGCAATCAAATATTACTTAGCCATAAGAAGGAATGTATTATTAACACACAGACAACATGGATGTATCTTGAAGACCTTATGTTGAATGAAGTAAGACAATTTTAACTGACCTCACTGATCTGATTAAGCAAATTGAGTAGACTCACAGAGCTAGAGCCTGGAAGACAGGTTGTCAAGAGACAGAAAGGGAATAGAGGTTGGTGAGCTGATGATCAATATGGGCAAAATCTATGATAAGGTGGAAAGGGGTGGTTGGACAGTGGATGGGGGTGATAGTGGTACAGTGATGTCATTGGTTTTGGTGGTGCCAGAATATGATGGGGAGTAGGGTGATGGTTGGGTTGGACTATCCATGGAAATAGGGGGAAAGCTGGAGGAAGGAGCAGGTGAACTCTGTGGATTTGTAGGTCTGTGGTTAAACTTAAAATGGTGGGAATGTTCTTTTGCCAGATATGACAGGAGAGGGTTACTGGTGCAGGGCATCAGGGGTCGGGGGATTTGTGGTATAGAGTACACTTGGAGCATGTTTCTATGGAATATAAAACTGTTCATCTTGTCGAAGTGTGCTATCTCAGTGGGTAGAGATGCACACAATAAAAAAGAAAATATTAAAATCCTATCCTGGGGAGTCCTGTTCTGTTCTCAGATAGAGGGACAAGAATTGTTCAAGAACATAGGTAGTGCTTAATAAAAGAAAACAGACCAAAAGTCAAGCCCTCAATATTATTGCTTGTAATTATGAACTTTAGTCTTCAAAAATTGAAACTTATTGCTTAACACGGGTTCCCAGGGGAGGACAAGGGAAGAATAGAATAGATGGAATACAGGGAAATTATAGGGCTATGAAATTATTCTGCATGATCTTGCAATGATTGATACTGGCCATTTAAATTTTGTAAAAACCTATTAAAATGTACAGAAAAAAAATGTAAACCATAATGTAAGCTACTGACCAAGGTTAGTAGCAATGCTTCAGTTGTAACAAATGCACCATATTCATGTAAAAGGTTATTAATAAGGGAGAGTGGGAGAGAGGGAGGGGTTGGGTATATGGGAATCCCCTATAATTTCTGTGTGACTTTTCTGTAAACTAATGCATCTTTGAAAATAAAGCTAAAAAATTAGACAGTGGGGGAAGAAATGGAAGAAATTGTCACTGTACATTAAAGATAACAAATCCGTTTTTGATGAAATTTTGGAAAATATTTTTTTACTTTATTTTTTATTTTTACTTTTATTTTTTACATTTTTATTTTTGATTTTCACATTTTGGTTTTTTTAATTTTATTTACTTATGTTTTATTTTTGCTTTGTTTTTAGGGAAATTTTGGAATGCAGAAGGGGTATGACTATTGCAGGGGGAGATGGGGTTGTCAGTATTGGGGTATGTTTGTGGAGGTATGCACCTCTGCCATGCATCTATGACATATGAATATGTTTAATTGATTATGGGGCATTGCTTCATTGTTGAAGATCAACACAATACCCAAAAGAATATTGAATTCCCATCCTGAGAAGTCCTGCTACACTCTCTAATAGAATAGCAAGAATGCCTACAGTACATGGGCAGTGCTCGTGAAGGAGGACAGACCATTACACCAGGACCTTCATATGGCTGTATTTATGAACTTTATCTTGTGAAATTTAAATTTTGGCTAGTATTATATATTGCTTAAGACTTACCTCCTGAAAGCCTACTTGTTGTTCAAATATGGCCTCTCTCTAAGCTGAACTCAAGATATAAACTCACTACCTTCCCCCACACACACATAGGGCATGAATCTTGGGGAAGTGCCTCCATGGCACTGAGGGATTATTACAAAGTGCCAACTAGTGATGCATTTGGAAAAAAGACCTTGACAAAGGGGAAATATTAAATACAAATTAGTTTTTATGGCTAAGAAGTTTCAAAATGATTTGGGAGGTCATTCCAGAGATAACACTTATGCATGCCTCAGCAGGATCTCATTGACTGCTACAGTAAACAGTGTGTAAAAGCATGGGGCTCCAGAGGGCTCTAGAGACATCTGGATACTAGAGGTGGTGCAGACAATCTCAGGAATTTGGCTTCCTGTCATTGGACCTTAATTTGTAATATATGCTGCCAATGTAATAGAGTTAGACTCATTTATAATTTCCCTAAACATGATATCTGCCCCTTTTATTTAAGTACAATAATCATTAAATATATGTCCCAGAGACTTAAATCTTCAGTCTGTTCATATGTCAGTTGAGCCCTGAATCTCAGCAAAGTTGCAACACCTACTCTCCAGTTCACTGGACTCACCTAGGACAACATACAAAAGGTTGATAATGGACAATGCCATCCCATAAAACAGAGCATATCTACAACTGCAAGCAAGACAGGTCCATCCATCTGGCCCATGGGAACTAAGCCACCTCTCAATCAGAAACAGAGTGGGCATCACCATCTCAAAATCATCAAGAGTGAGGAATGAATAAACACAAGGGTATATACAACGATGGACTTAAGTAGACATGATTATATTAGCAATTGAAGAACTTTTATCAATGATATATAGGCAGTCATGACCAGAGGTTCTGAGGGGAGGGATAGGGAGGAATAGTTGTAATATGGGTCATTTTTAGGGACATTGGTACTGTCCTGCATGATATTGCAATGATGGATACAGGCCATTATATATTTTGTCAAACATATGAATTGTGTTGTGCAAAGTGAATTCTATAATGTAAACTAAAGCCCATGGCTAGTAACAATGCTTCAGTATGTACATCAATTTTAAGAAATGTACCACTTTAATGAAAGATATTGTTAATGGGGGAAGTTGGGAGGGGGAAGGGTTTTGGTATATGGGAAATCCTTATATATGTTTTTCATTGTTTATCAGTTTTAATTCACTTATGATTTGACAATGTTAATTGCTGGGTGTAGAAATGTAAGTAATATGTAGCCTCTGTCCTACAGAAACTTACAGTTTAGATTCTATAAACTTATAAACTGTTCTTGCAGAAACTGACAGTA
>JAQZBX010055651.1:0-18370 GCA_029593785.1 Cabassous unicinctus | reverse complement strand
GGAAGCGAACCTGGGGCCTCTCATATGGTAAACAGGTGTTCTATCCACTGAGCCACACCCACTTCCCTCTAATAGTGTTTCTTAAACCTTAGAGGAAGTGGAGAAAACTTAACTAATATCCCTTATGATTGTGCCTTATTAAATACCAATATTGAGTTGCTTTCTACTGCCTTTTTCAGGGTAAATAATTTATATTTAAACCTTGCAAGCTTTATTCTTTTTTTTAACATCTTTTTTTTTAATAAAGCAGTTTTTTCAAAATATAGTTCACATACCATACATTGTACCAATGTAAAGTGTACATTTCAGTGGTTTTTTAGTATGTTCACAGAGTTGTGCAACCATCACCACAATCAATTTTAGAACATTTTCATCACCCCAAAAAGGAATCCCATACCCATTCCACCCTCCCCCCAGCTTCTGTTAACCACTAATCTACTTTCTGTTTCTATGGATTTGCTTATTCTGATCATTTTGTATAATTGGAATCATAAAATCTGTGGGCTTTTACATCTGGCTTCTTTCACTTAGCATAATGTTTTCAAAGTTTATCCTTTTATAGCATGTATCCATATATTTCTTTTCTTTTTATTGTCAAATAATATTTCATTGTATATATACACCACTTTTATTTATCCATTCATTAGTTGATGTACATTTGGGTTGTTTCCCCCTTTTGGCTATTGTGAATAATGCTGTTTCAAACATTGATGTACAGATTTTTGTATAAATGTATGTTTTTATTTCTCTTGGATTTATACATAGTAGAATTGCAGGGTCATATAGTAACTCTTTGTTTAACATTTTGAAGACTTGCCAATCTATTTTCCAAAGCAGCTGCACCATTTTACATTCCCATCAGCAGTGTATGAGGATTCCAGTTTCTCCACATCATCGACAAGACTTGTTATAATCCGTTTTTTTATTCTAGCTGTCCTATAGTAGGTGTGAAGTGATAGCTCATTGTGGTTTTGATATGCGTTTTTCCTAATGGCTAATGATATTGAGTTTCTTTTTATGTGCTTATTGGCATTTGTATATCTTCTTTGGAGCAATGTCTGTTCAGATCCTTTGCCCATCTTTTTAATTGGGTTATTTGTCTTTTTATTATTGAGTTATAAGAATCTTTGTATATTCTGGATACAAATCCCTTATCAGATATATGATTTGCATGCTTTTTCACTCATTCTGTGGTTTGTCTTTTCACTCTCTTGAGCAAGCTTTATTCTTAACTCTCTTTGGTTAAATTTTGGTTTCCTAAACCCACTGCTAATTTCTTTTTAAATGTCTCAAGTTGTAAAGTAACCTGAAGTGAATACTTTATTCTTTGAAAGTGGAACTAGATTCAAATTTAAGACTGGAATAGAAAATAGTAATTGTTATTATTGTTACAGGAACCAACAGTTATTGATTGTTTGCCATGTACCAGGCATTGTGCTATGTGATTTACAACTCTAAATGTAGATGTTCTTATTATTCCTAGTATATGAGTGAAAAAAGAGGCTTGAAGAAGTTAAGTGAGTTGCACAAAGTGAAAAAGTGCTAATAAGTGATCGAATTAGAATATCAATGCAGGCTATTTTCTTGACCAATATTTTATATTTTATACTATGTCTTTATATTCCAGTCTTGTGCTTTTAAAAACATTTTCTAGCTTCATTTTTTTATCCACTATAATATCTATATTTTTTCAGACATTTTGGAACCCAGTCATTCACTTCTGCTTTTTCATTTTTGCCTCTTTCACACTGAAATTTCTTAGTTTCTGACCAAATCTTTTCATTAATGTAAATTTTTTATTTTTTTCTATTCCCTCTAAATTGGCCCTTTCAAACTAATTTTTTAACTTTGTATTTTGAAATAATTTCAAGCTTACAGGACAGTTGCAAAAATAGTACAAACCCCTTACAGAGAGCTCCGACATACCCTCATACCCCCCAGATACCCAGATCCACCAATTTTAACGTTTTGCCGCCTTTGCTTTATCATCCTATCATCTATATATATCTTTTCTGAACATTTGAGAGCAGGTTGCACACATCATATTCCTTGAACACATAACACTTCCATGTACATTTCCTACGAACAAGGATATTCACTTATCATGGTAAGTGCACTTATCAAGCTCAAAAAAAAAAATTTGACATTGCTATAAAGCTTGCATTTTATATTCTCATTTTTTCTTATGTCCCAATAATGTCCATTTGAACCTTTTCTCCCCCCCATTCTTAGATCTCATCCAGTATCATGTATTGCATTCAATTGTCATTATCTCTTTAGTTTCTCTTTCTTTCTATTTTTTTTTTAATTGTGGAAACATATATACAACATAAGTCTCCTGATTCCAACCCCTCCCAAGCATACCTTTAAGTGGGATTCACAATGTTACAGTGCCCTCACCACTATCCATTACAAGAACTTTCCCTTCACCCCAAATAGAAATCCTATATTCATTTAGCATTAACTCCCCATTATCCCTGCCCATATGGTAACCTGTACTCTACTTTCTGTCTCTGTAAGTTTGCATATTCTCTGATATTTCCTTTATTGTTACCATGGATCTTAAATTTAACATCCTAAATCTATAACAATCTCATTTGCTTTTATTCCAACTTAACTTCAATAGTATACACACGCTATGTTTTCTATACCTCTATTTCCCCCCCACCTTTATGTAGTTCTTGTCACAAATTACATGTTTATACATTATGAGTTCAAAAATACCGATTTATCATAACATTTTGTGCATTTGCCTTTTAGATCCTGTAGAAGTAAAAAGTGGAGTTAGAACCCAAAGTACAATAGTACTGGCATTTATATTTACCCATGTCATTATCTTTACCAGAGCATCTTTATTTCTTTATGTGTCTTCAGTCAGTTGTCTAGTGTCCTTTCCTTTCAACCTACAGAACTCCTTTTAGCATTTCTTATAGGGCTGGTCCAGTGATGATGGACTCTCAGCTTTTTTTTTATCTGGGACTATCTTAATCCCTCCCTCATTTTTGAAAGACAGTTTTGTCAGATACAGAATTCTTGGTTGGCAATTTTTTGCTTTCAGCACTTTAAATATGTCTTCTCACGGCTTTCTTGCCTCCATGGTTTCCTATGAGAAATAGGCATTTAATCTTATTGAGCCTTCCTTGTATATGATATGTTGCTACTCTTTTGCATCTTTCAGAATTCTCTCTTTATCTTTGGCATTCAACAGTTAGTTAGATTATAATATGCTATGATATGGGTCTATTTGGGTTTATCCTGTTTGGAGTTTGTTGAGCATCTTGGATATATTATATTCATGTCTTTCATTAAATTTAGGGAGTTTTCTGCCATTATTTCTTTGAATAGTCTCTCTGCCGCTTTCTCTCTTCTTCTGGGACTCTCACAGTATGTATTGGGGTATTCTTGATGGTCTCCTCAGGCTCTGTTCACTTTTCTTCATTCTTTTTTCTTTCTCCTCCTCAGGTTAGATGATTTCAATGTCTTCAAGTTCTTTCTGCTGCCAGCTTCAATCTGCTGTTGAACCCGTCTAGGGGATTTTTAATTTCTATTACTGTGGTCTTCAGCTCTGTTTGGTTCCTCTCCATTATTTCCACCTCTCTATTGATATTTTCTTTGTGTTCATCTGTCATTTTCCTGATTCCCTTTAGTTCTTTGTCCATGTTTTCCTTTAGCTCTTTTAGCATATTTAGGACTGTTTTTTTTTTTTTAAGTCTTTGTATGGAATGTCCCAGGTCTGATTCTTCTTATTGATGGTTCTCTGATGTTTTAATCTTCTCCTTTGACTGGGCCATCACTTCCTGTTTCTTTGTATGTTTTGTATTCTTTCGTTGGAACCAGGACCTTTTGATATTTTAATGTGTTGTTGCTGGAATTTAGACTCTATGGCATCCATTCCTTAAACTTGTCTCTAGTTCATGGATTATGACAAGAGTTTTCCAGGAGCTAACAAAAAAAAAAAAAAAAGAATGAAAAAAAGAAAACACCTTTCCCAGTCTTTGCAGATTGACTTATGCATGTGCTGTCCTTCAGAACTTATCTATAGAAAGAGTTTAGAGTTAGCTCCAGGCCAAAGCTTAGGGGCTTCCCTGGTCCTTTCTGTGCATGCATGTTGTCTTAGGCATGCACATTTGACCCCAGGAATTCACCTGTATACATGATTCCAAATGTCATCTTTTCCCTGATAAACAGTTTGCTCACTTCCCCAGGCACTGCACTATGTGTCTGACAGCCAGCAACCCCTTTTCCCAAGCATCCACTTGACTACTCTCCCATAGCATTCTGTAGGAGAGCTTTATGTGCCACCTTCTGCATGAAGGACAAGTTCTGGTATGGTGAGTGCCTCAGGCCACCACCAAACAGATTGGGCCAGACATACATGCTCCCACCATGTGCATGAAGGCCACTCTGCTCCCTTTGGAACCATGACCAGGGATCTGCACTGGGAGCACTGGCCAGCTCTGGTGAAGAGAGGAGAAGAGGCCAGCCAAGGCGACACAAGATCCTACTGCTCTTTAGTAGCCTTTTTCTTGATTCGATGCTTGTTTTGTTACTGCAGTCCTTTAACATATTATTATAAGCAAGTCTCCCCATCCTGAAATATGTGTGTGTGTATTTTAAAATATCTTAATTCTGAATCTTACCGTAAGTATTCTTTATTAATCCATTTTCTTATCAAAAGATGGCATGAAAGTTTTAAGACAATTGAAAGAGAAATTTTATGTGTAACTTAATTTTTTCTGTGACTTAGAAAGATTGCTGTTATTCAGCTTTAGTAGTGGAAAACTTTGTCCAATGTGGAGATGATTTTACTTTAAACATGTGCAACATGCAAAAGAATATTTTTCCTCTACAATCATACTTCAAACTTCAGCTTTAATTTAACAAAATAAGTAGTCCTGAAGGGAATTTAATAATTCATTCATTGACCAGGGATTATTGGGTTACTCTGCTTAAAAATGCTCCTTTTGCGGTCTTAGTAAAGTCCACACTCCTAACTTTGGTCTCCATAGTTCAATGGATCTCTGTCTCATCAACTTCATTTCCCATTGCTGTCGCCTCATCCGTTCAATTCCAGCACATAGGCTTTCTTGCTCTTCCTCAACCTGACTGCTCATTCATACTTTGTACTTGCTTTTTTTTCTTCCTGGAAACCCCTTTCCCCAGGTCATCACACAGCACACTCCTTAATGTCATTCATTTTTCTGCTCCAGCATCACTTCCATAAAAAGGCTTTCCTTACCCCCCTTCACAATATAGTAGGGACCATGAAAGGCAAGGGACATGATAAAAATGATGTTTAAGAAAGATTTTTCTGCTAACACTGTACAAGGTGACTTGTATGTAGTCAGGCTGGATTAGACATGGGAGAGCAGGAGCCACAGTTAGGAACTTTCCCATTCATTCAGGTATGAAGTGATAATGATCTGAACTAGGAAGAAAGATTAGGATGATGTACTTTTTTTTTAAGAAATCAATTTTATTGATACATATTAATAAAGCATACATTTCATCTAAAATGTATAATCTGTGGTATTTGGTATAATCACATAGTTGTATATTCATCACTTCAATCACTATTAGAGCATTTTCATTATTTCAATAATAATAATAAACAGACAAACAAACAAGAAAATTCCTCACCTCTCAATCTCTCTATGCTTCCCCCACTGTACATGGCTGCTGTTTCTGGCTATTCTATCCAAAGTGTATACTCAATGGCTTTTAGTATATTCACAATGCTGTACATTCAGGGATGATGTACTCTTAAGCAGAACACAAGGCACTACAGAAGATAGCAAGTAAGCCACCAGGGAAAAGAATAAAACTACATTATTTTCCTTGATCTTTTGACCTCATTTATAAAGGACCCTGTTCAACTCTTTGCATACAACTTTTGTCCATTTTATTGCTTTTCCCTTGGATACTTGTTTATGAGAAATTCTTCCATCATGAACACAAATTTCATGTTGATGAAGGGCAGTGAACTCTCCATGGTTACTCTCTGAGCATCTCTATCTAGCATAGGGAGGTATGTATCTCTCTGTAAACTTCACTGGAAAACATCTGCTATTAGCCTTTCTGTTAACCTAACTGTTACAAGGAATGTTCAGGGTCAGCCTTCCCTGAACTGACAGTTCAGTTATCTTTGCATTCTCATTTAGGTTACAAACCACTCTTCATGCTTCTACCTTTGGATCAAGAAGTCTCATGGCTATTTCAGAGTTGATGTGAGCAGTCAGTGTTACTCTGGGTGATTTGGGCTAGCTCCCCTGCCTGTCTCTGTAACCTACCCAAAGCCTAAGCATTCCTCCAGAGCCATTTTTGTTGCAGCCATTATGGTTTTTATGGTTTTCTGGAATGTATATGAGTTTTTATTCAATTTTTTTTTCTTCACCCATCTATGCTGAGTACATTTCAGAAAGTCCTCTAAATTGATGAATTTAGCAGCCCCAGGTTTAATTCAGTTGATACTATCATGAAAATAAGCTTCAGACAATAGAAAGTTAGAAAAAGAAGATGTAAAAGAAAGTTAGTGAATACTCAATTGAGGCCAGCTTTTGTGCTAAGATTTCCCCGAATGAGCTGTGTGATTACTTTGTAAGGATATGATGTCAACTCTTACATAAGGGATGTAAAGGTTTAATTTTTAATTCAGGCCACTATATTAAGGAGTAGCATAGATACTAATGCAAAATATACAATGGAAAAAGAGCCACATGATTGCTATGTGAAGCAACATGTAGAGAGACAGTTGGAAATTAAGCACAGATCAAGCAAGTAGTAAAGTGCTGGTGGCTAATTAATCTTTAGTTATTGTGGCAATAATGTATGCTGCTTTGTGGAAAAAAAAATGTTAATCAGGACACACTGGTTGAAGCCACACACGTCCTTTTAATGAAAAGGAGGAGTCTGCTTGCCCCACACAAAGCAAAAGCGCCATCTAAGCACGTGCTTCTCTTTCATGTGAGGTTTCCTTGGAATCTGAGCCATCGTTTTTGAGCCACCCAGCAGTTAAGACCACCTTTGGCATGAGTAAAACTTCACAAATGGCCTGGCAAAACCCAGGTCTTCCCTCTGATTTATGATGCCAATAAATTGTTGCTATATCTTTCCATACTTCTTTAACAGAACCACTTTACAACCCAAAACCTGATCAAGAAAAATTTGATGAAAATAGGAAGCACTGAAGAAGTCACAGGAAATTCTTTACTGGGAATAAAAACCACTGACGTGGTTGGGGCTCAGCTAGAGGAAGGAGTGAACACTTCAAAGTGACATACATCTGTGTGCTATTGCACCTGAGACTCCTTCAGTTCACAGGCATTTCCTACTGGCATTGGCAGAGCTTCTGCCGGGTATGCCACAGACTTTCCCAAAGGCCTTTTAAAGAAAATGTATGACCAACACCGTCTATGTAAAGCCCCATAACACTCAGGAGTGTGGATTCAACCGTAAGTTTTTCCATAGTGGTTATCATTGAGGTCTTTCTGCTTCTTGTAAACTTCCTTCTAATTGTTTTTCCCCTTGTTCTTAAGCTCATGATTTATTTTTCTTCCCTTGCAGAAAGAAAAAATATGTTTCCATGGGATTGAGCATGTTATAAATACTTTGTTTTCCAAGGAGTAAGATTATTCTGCTATTGAAAGCATGAACCCAGTGTTCCTAAAGTAACCCATACTCTCCTAAGGGGAGAGGAAAACTCATGACTGGCTTTCACATTCCCTGCTTTGTTCCTGGAGCATCACCCACTGTGCTAACCAGTCCAGTAACTATTTCTCTTCCTATCCTTCTTCCAAGTGACCTTCCATCATAGATAGAAGGAATCTGATTTTACAGAGAAACCTATGTACTGCTGTCAATGGTTAAATTAAAATAAAATAAAATAAAATAACAGATGCAGTCAGGTTTCAGTAATTGGTACAAAGTTGTCATAAAGCTCTTTAGATTAACAAGTTCTTAGAGATTAAGCAGAATATTTTTTATTCCATGTTAGTTATAAAAATGTCCTGGCCCTCTATAAACACTTGAAAATATCCACAGAGAGAGATACATGTACAAGTTCGAGCTTTTGAGACAGATGGACATAGGTGTGACTCCCAGCTCTTCTTTAGCTATATGTTTGCTCACTTTTTTCTTAGTTTTAATTTCCTCATATGAGGTTGTAGTGAAGAGTACATATTTAATAGCATAATATGTCCAGCATATGAAAGCATTCGTAGTAGGTTTTCAGTAAATAGTGGCAATGTTCAAACATTTCTATAAAAGAGAATTGATTATATTTGGATACAGTCCATTCTATTTTAAAACAGCTATAAATGGTAGAAATTTCTTTCTGTTACTGCTCCAGAATCTGTATTTTTCAAGTATTGGTACTAAATGTATCTTCTTTGGCCTCAGAGAAAAAGTCTAAGTCCTTTCCCACATGGTCAGCTTCCAGGTCTTAGAAGATATGCTGTTTTGTGGTCCTGCATTTTCTCTGTCAGCACATAGGAATACAGTTCCTTCAGCCACTCCTCACTACCTGTATTCAAACCCATCTAGAACAGAACATCACGCTGCAGGTATGTTCTGATCAGCAGGTAGAGAATGGAACGACCATCTTTCTTGTATTCTTAATAATACAACCTTAGTTGGCATGAGTTTGGGAGGCAGTAACATTTCACCTTTGATTCACCAAACTTAGATTTGACTAAAATCTCTAAATCTTTTTCAAATAGGTCTCTCTTCCAACATGACTCTCTCATCTTGTATTTGTATGGAATTTTACATTTTGACCTATTAAATTTCATCTTGTTGGAGTTTGTGCATTTTTGTCTAACCTATCAAGTTGTTTTGGGATTCTGATTATGACAGTAAGTGACTTTGCTCTGTACTTTATCAGCAAGTCTTCAATGCCCATACTCAAATCTTTGTTGAAAGTATTTAACAGGAAAGAACATTTATACCTTCAGACCCAACCTCACCCTTGAACCTTCTCCCCACGTCAGCCCCTCTGTCCCCCTACAGCATGCATCCAAGGACAGCGCTCAGGCCTTCAGACTAGGTTGGTACCTCCTCCACTGTGGAGTGGGAGCTGGGGAAGGGTCTTTAAAAAAAAGAAAAGAAAAAAATAGTGTAAAATCTTTAGCAGTTTCTATCCGTTGACATCCTTGAAGGCAGCAGTGTTTTGCTAAATGGATTCGCTAGGAATTCCTCCTGGCCCTGGTAACCACCCTCCCATGGGCCTTGCCATGGAATAATTTGTATAAACAGATTCTTCCCCCATTTCCTTTCTTACTAAATGTTAGTGATTTGAATGGTACTTGCGATGTCCTTATGAATTTAATGCAGAAGCCTAAGGGTTTCTGGGAAATGGTCATATAGCTAAGATGAGAAAAGTACACCAGAATTTTTATCCATTTGTACTAAAAAATACAAGATGTACAGAAAAAGTTAGTAGAAGAAAGTTATGTCAGAGTTTTTAAAGGAGAATTTTTAAATTATTTCAGGCACTGATTTCCAAGTAGGAAGAAGTCCCATTAACCACCCCTATTTCCATGTTTAGTGTAGCAATAGCATTTGTGATATTAACAGCTTATTATGAGATAGGCTGTCATTTATTTAAGAAGGTGAGTTTGAATTATCTTTAGAAATAATAACTCGTTTGGAAAAATAATAAGTACTTCATGCTCTATTTTAGTGAAACTTGTAATTATAGCAGGTTTGATAATCATAGTCTCGCTTTAAAAAAACCTTCCCTTGATCCTGTTTCCCCTTCAGTTACCCCTCCATTTCTCTATTACCCTCTTTGGCAAAAACTCCACAAAAGATTCATCTATGCTTGCCGTTTGCTCCATCTTGCCTTCTATTCTTTCTTTAACCCACTCCAAATACCCTCTTCTCATCTCTCTACTGAAACCACTGTCTCAAAGCTACTAAATTTTCATCCTGCCAAATTATCTTCTCTATCCTTATCTTATTCCCAGCAGCATTTGGCGCCACCTTGAAATACATTATTCACTTATTTCCAGGACACCGTGATCTCCTTTTTTGCTTTGCTTCGTATTTTCATCTTATTTCACTAGCTACTTCTCAGTCTCATTTGTTGACTCTTTCTCTTCTCCCAGACCCTGAACATTGAGATACCCCAGAACTTAGACTTTAGCGCTGGTCTTTGGCCTACGTGATCTCATTCAATCCCATGATGTATAAATTACAACAGAGGTTAGGCTGCTATAACAAAGAACCCCACCACCATGGAATAAATGAAGTAGGAATTCATGTTTGTGGAATAACTAGATATGCAGAATAGAGGTGGGCAGAATTTCTTCTGTGCTCGGAGCCACCTAAAATATTGCACCCAACCAATCTTGGATTTGGAAATCAAATCTCAAAGGCTCCAAGAGAATCTACTTCATACTATTTTTCTTCCCTGTGTTAAGATTGGATATCAGTTTGCCATCCCTTTTCTTCTTTTAAAAAAGGAAGAGATGGAAGAGGAGGAAGAAGAAGAATGAAGTGGAAAGAAAAAACAAACAGGGAATGAAGGCATTTCTAACATACGGGGTGTTTTAATCATCCTAAAAGGTCTTTCTGTACCAAAATAAAATGTATGTTGATTGATGCTGACAAAGTTTGAATTGCTCCCTCTCTTGAAAGATTGCATCACCTGCTGTGAAAGAAAGATACCCAGACTTTGGAATCAGACCTGAGTTCAAGTTTGATCTACATGAGCTGTATGCTCTTTGCCAATTTATGTAAATCTCTGAGATTCAGATTTCACATGTGTTAATATTGGGGCTATATAATAGGTACCTCATAGGGCTGACATGAGGAATGAACAGTGTATACCAGGTGCCAGCTCCCTTCCTGTTTCCTTATCCTTTTCCAACTGCCGGGACTCTAACTCACTTTGCTCCTTTCTAATAGGAAGCATTTACTACTGTTGTATGTTTTAATTGTTCATTTCTGAGCAACGATAGTCACAGAAGAGGCTTGATATGTATGTGTGTTCCTTAATAGTGCAACCAAAGTTAGTTTAATTAAATAGGAAGCAATGTAGGAATTTTAAAGGCAGATCTTCAATAACCCCTTGATAATGTCTTGCTTCTCCAAATCCTTGTTGAACAGCCTATTAATGAATGTTTAAATGAATAAAATTTCTGTTTAAGGTGATGCTGCAGTAGTTAGTAAGTTTGTATCACTTTGTTACAAAAAAATTTTTTTCACCATGAGCCTAAGAGCCATGTTTGACTTTTTGAGATTCCCATCTTATATTGGACTTGTCTATCAGTGACATTTATTAGAAACAAGCCAGACATCATAAGAATAGAGTACGACTCATGCATTTATTGGATACATTTTAGAATTTTGAACATATGTTAAAAATCTTCTATGTTTTTCTCTTAAATGGCAGATACAAGAAAAAACTCATAGATCTCTTAACTCTAGGGGGGGTGAAATCAAGGTATATAAAATTTAAGATTGAATCATCAGTTTGTTCTTGTCTCCAACCTCCACCAAATCTATCCTCAACATTACCACCGGAGTGACCTATTTAAATAAAATCCACATCCAATCCTGTTTCTCCCTTCCTTGAAATCTTCCGTTGACTCCCCATTGCCATTGGAAGAAATCCCAAGCGCTCTGTGAACCACCTCTTCTCACCCCTTCAGCCTCATTGCCTCACTTCCCTCCTCACACTTTATATTCCAACACCTTGCACGGCATGTTGCCTCATGACTTCACATATTTTCTATTTCTAATTCCTCTCTAGAACTCTTCCCCCCTCCCCTTCAGACCTGACTGGAGAATATTTCAGAGCTCATCTCAAGTGTCACCTCTTTCAGAAAGCCTTCCTTGTCACCTCTCTACCACGCGAGCTAGGGTAGGCACCCTCCTGACTTTGCACTTATTGTACTGTATGCATAACCAGATCACACTTAGACCATCTGTTTACATAGCTGTCTCCTTTACTAGATGGTACACTCCTTGCTCAAGGGCCAGGTCTTACTCATCTCTGTTTCTCCAGCACCGAGCACAGTGCCCAACACATAGGAGGTGCTAAATAAATATTTACGTAACTGAATCATATTGATCACATGAACAAACTCCCATTGGGAGAACATCAGTTCTGCCTTATGTATCTGAGAAAACCCATGCTTCTTATCCTCTATTAATTGAGATATGTGGTACTACATATTAAATTAAGTATTTTAATTCCTGCCTAAACAATAAAAGTTAATATTCATAGCTCTGTAAGATTGCATAATGCCTATTAAAACAAAACATAAGCATAGATGGCAACTGCACTTTACAGTTGTTTGTGATGCCCAGCTGCAGTGTAGTGTAGTGTAGCTTTCATTATTTGATGATATTTTGATTGATGAGCTAATAGTATAAAAGTAACAAGTCACTGTTGGTCTGTGGAAGAAGTTGGGTGGACTTGGACTTGCCTTCTCCACTTTAAAATCTTACTTTTGAAACTCCCAAGAACTGTGAGCTCTTTTATGAAAGTATATGGCCACATTTTCTAAGTCGTAACCCAACCCAGTTTTCAGCCTTTAGCCTGGCTTCTGTAGAGACTAATGGTACCCCATATAAATTATTGGGAAGTTTCCAGTTGTTTTACTCAGGAAAGGCTCCAAGGTTTTCACTGAAGAAGCCCAGAAAGAAGAGATGCCAAGGATTTTGGTCAGAAATACTAAGTTACAAGAAGCTGATTGGGATAACTTGTCTTAGAAATGAAAGAGAATAGGAAACTTGCCATATTTTCTAGTGCTTTCTTAACACTAAATGACATTTTCTGAGGACTTGAAAAGTTTTAATATCTGCCAAAATTTCCTCTTTGGAGCTGTTTCCACTGTGTGATATAGAGATCTACTGCCACAAGTCTGTCGTCTACTAAGTCAAGACTCTGGATTATGTCTTCATGATAAATAGATAAATCTCAGATTGTTTCTAATGTAGCAACTTCCTCTGGATTCTTTCACTGTCTCCTTAACCCAAGTCTTAGTCACACTTGTGTTAACAGTGGGAAGTCTCTGCAGTATCTCCTTTCATACAGTGGTGTTGGGAGCATTAACTCCTTAGCCCTCACGCCACCACAAGAAAACAGCGGTTGCTGTAACCCCCATCCATGGGAGATATGGAGGGAATGAACAAACTCTAGAGAATGCAGTAGATTTCCTCTCTTCAAGACCAAGAGACAACAGAAGGTCACGGACTAGACTCCAGGGTCCCTGATTCCCAGGGCACTTTGCCCTGCTCTAGCTGCAATGGCTCCTTTAAGTTCTTGGTATATTTGAGAGGCGTACATTGCGTGCAGTGTTAGGAACGGAACATGACTATGTTTAACTCTCACAACCACCAGAGAGGTTAGATATAAATATCTCTGTGTTACAGATGAAGTTACAAAAACGTGCTAGCTCCTAAGCGGAAGAGCTGGCCTTCAGAACTATGTCTGCGATTCCAAAGCCAATCCTCTCCCCACTGTGCCACACTGACTCCATACCATGACCACAACTCACATTTTATAGCACTTTACAGCCTGAAAGCCTTTCTACAAACACCAGCACACTTAATCCTTAAGAACTTTGGAAACATGAGTAATTATCATACCCTTTGCAAAAAATAAGCAAGACAGTAGTCAAAGTGACTTATTAAAACATAAGTCAGGGGAAGGGGGTATAGCTCAGTGGTTGAGCGCCTGCTTCCATGTATGAGGTCCTGGGTTCAATCCCTGGTACCTCCAAATAGATAGATAGATAGATAGATAGATAGATAGATAGATAGATAGATAGATAGATAGATAGATAGATAAAAAACATAAGTCAATACATGGCACTCAGTTCAGACCCTCCAATTACTTCCCATCTAACTAGAGTAAAGGCCAAAATCTTGGCCTCATCTCCTCCTATTCTCTCCTTCATTCTCTCTGCTCTGGTCACACTGGCCCCCTTGCTGTTCCTGAGCCACTCTGGACATGCTCCTGCCTCAAGGCCTGTCTACTGGCTGTTCACTAGCCTGAAATGCCCTTTCCACAGATACCTTCCTGCCCAGCTAGCTCCATTTGTCAGATCTTCACTGAAAAGTGACCTTCTCTGACCACTCTTTTAGATATTCCAGTCTAAATCCTAAGATTTCATATCACCCTTCTATGCTTTATTTTTGCCCTTAGTTTTTATCATTTTCAAACATACTATATATTTACTTCTTTCTCTTGTTTACTTTCTGCTCCTTCCTCCCACTAGGTTGTGGGCTTTTGTCTGTTTTGTTCACATCTTAATCACCAGCACCTAGAGCAGGTCTGGTATTTGATAAATATTTAATGAACGAAAATAGATCAGAAAATGGAAGATCAAAGAGTTTAAGTGATTTTCCCCAGAATGATGTGGCCTAGAAGTGTCAGAGCTGAAGCTGACACTGGTCTTCTGATCCACATTCTGTGCTTTTTCAGTTTGGAGCCTACTTGGGCCAAACTCCAGAAAAAGTTCTAAGTAATATTATAAAATAAAGCCCAATTAATTATAAATAATTTGAACTCCTTTGGACCAGGTCTCCAAGCAGCAGGGATGATGAAAATAGGCTACAGGACTTAAATTTAGGTATTTTCTGGGCCTCAGATTCCTAACCTCTGTCATTTCAAAGACCCACACAGCCCTAACTTACCTTGAATCTATCACAAAAATGAACAAAGTGCCCGGTTTTCTTCCTCAAGTCTATGCCTATAGGGCTGTGCAGAGACTGTTCTGGAGATGAGCTATGCATGGGTCTTACTGCACCTTCCTTTAATCATAGATTACCCACGTCCAGACATTTCATTTTTCCCCCTTCCTTTGTGCACAGTGTAGTCTTTTTGGCTCAGTATGTTACGTTCTAAAATTAGCAAGTATGGTGATCATCTCATGGAATCTCTGCTGCAAGAAGACTGAGAGTTAGCTAAGGAGCAAACAAACCAGAAGGCAAGGCCACCTAAGGCCAGGGAAAAGGAAGCCTGTCTGCAGCATGGCACTGCACTCAGCTGTTCTGAATTAAGGACAAGCATAGAGGGTGCCAGGGCAGTGGTTGTCCACCTCTGTACAAAGAGTTTTGACAAAGAGCCCCACTAATTTCTTTGGTGAAAATTCCCTCTATTAGGAGTAAAATACAGTTATTTGGAAGTGTTGTACACATCCTTATGAGCAGCTGACAACTTTGCAACCTCATTTACAAATATTAGCTATTAAACACGTAACTTGAGTGTGGTTGGTAATTGCCACTCCTATTATACTGCTGGCGTTATTTATGGTTTGTGACAAAGTGAACTGCCAACCATGACCGGATAGAACAAGTCTGAGAAAGTCGGAAGGGTGAGTTAATTACTAAAGTTAGGATTTGGTCAGTAATTTGAAGCAAAACTTTTATTTGAAAACAAAATGAAAACAAAACACCAGCATCCTCAGTTGCTTTTCTCTTACTCCATTTCCATGCCTTCCAGAAGGAATTAAGCTCTTCTTTCTCCTTATTCTTGAGCACTCTTATATCTGCACGTGAATTAAAGGCAGCTCTATTAATTTCTTTGTTTGCACAGACGTTTCCTTAGTTTATTATAACCATTACTCCTGTCACTGTACCAGATAATGTGTTTGGATTTCATAAGCAAGTCTTAAGGCTTCCCATTCCTGCTGTATTTATTCTTGAATGACTTTTCTCTGGGAATAATTATAATTATCCTCCACAACAGAATACAAACAGGATCCTAATAATGAGGTTACCATTTGTTTATTTCTATTACATATAGGAACATTTTTATCTTTTCCTGTAAGTCTTCATATCCCAGCTTGTGGATTCTTAGTATTTTCTTCCCATATGTATCTTGCCTACCAACTTGATTATACGCTGCTTAAGAATAGAAACTGTGTTGTGCAAACAGTTGGAGCAGAATAAATCCTACTTCAGTGAATGATCACAGATGATTAGGAACTCGGTTAGACATCTCAGCTGAAAACTGTCCTGGTCCTGCTATCGTCTTGGGACATTTAGCCAAGAGTTGCCTGCTTTTATGAGCACTTTTCTAATGTCTCTTACCCACATATCTATGTAAGATGCTGCAGGGTGCCTGGATTCAGACCTGCAGAGTCTTTAACAAGCAGGAGTGAATGTTAGCAGGAGCCTGGGGAAGATTCCTCCTTTGCTTTTTGCCCTCTCACTGTTAACACTCCTGTGACACAAATCTGGATCCTCCATAAAGACTGTTTTTGCTGTATCAGTGACACCTGTTAGGAATTGTGCCATGAGAAAGCATGAGAAATTCTCAGGAGTTCAAAAAATCTAAATGACATCCTTGATAAGAAATCTCTTTATGGTTTGAGTACCATAGTTAGAAACAGGAATCTCTGGGAATTTGGTCTCAAAGCTCTTCTCAGAGCAAGTGTTGCATACATTCCACAAGGCCTTGGGGGATGGCAAAAGCCTAATTTTTGGTTTTCAGCAGTGTTTGTCATCTTCACAGCTAAATGGAGCACTGGAATGTGCCCATTTCTCTCTCAGCATTTTCAATTTTCAAATGCAGCTCTTATCTTAAAAAACAAACAAAAAATCTTTTTGCTTTTTTGAGTTTAGTTTATAAAATAAATGGGAGTAAGAGACTCCCATCCTGGGGTGTTATCCTTCATTCCCTGTTCTTACTCTTTCCCCAGCAAGTCAGATGTAATATTTATTGATCAGAGCATTTTATGGTTAATTCACTTTTTAAATTTTCTAAAATGTCATTTGGCTTCTTGCCTGAAGAGCTACTACAGTACCAGGGTTTGCTTAATAGATTTGTAAACACTTCTGCTTCCATTTTCTGAAAGAAATCCATTAGAAATAGGACTGACTGAGCTTCCTCACTAAAGAAAGAAATTACTTTGTGTGGCTCAGAGAATAATAATATAATATAGCAAGAGATGGTTTGTGTATCCAATTTTATAAGCATTTGTCATAAGATTTGTAAGTGGTGCTATTTATAGATTCATTTGGTAGTCTTCCATTCTGCAGAAGTAGAATGGTATATTCCAAATTATTTCATATTCTGGAAATCAAAAATATCCCTCAGTCCTTAACCATTTTTTTTTTTTTTTTGAGAATCTTCAACCAATACATTGCTTACTTCTTTTTTGTTTGAGTTCTCAGTTTGCACCAGAGCAGTACCTTAATTGTACATTGTATTGATCCCTGGTAGCAATTCAATCATGTAGTACTTTTCATCTAAAATAGTGAGTAATCATTCCTTCCTTAATTCCTTGCTAGACAACTTTTCTCAGCTGATTCCCAATAGTAGCAAAAGGGAAAATCCTTTATTCCATCTTTCCCAGAATAAATATTTTCAGATTGCTTCATCTGGGAGAGTAAAGTAAATTGAAAATGCCAACGTGAACTCTGGTCATTTATAGGAATGTGTAAATAAGGCAATGGTCAGTTATTTCTGCTCCATTATTCTATTGCCTGAATCACTTAACTAAGATTTTTTTAAAATTAATTCTTTGACAAAGTAAAATCTTAAATGACTCAACACTTGATTAGATTTCAGCTAGGAATAAGAGTGAATTAGCAGTCTCAGATTCTCAACATATATTTGGCCTTACCTATTGTTAATGAAACTTGTCTGCAAGCAGAGCTGTATGTTGCAAAGTTTAAACGAAGCAGTTAAACTATTTATAAATCCAGACACCTTTACAAAGACAGGTTTCCTTGGTTTCACATATCTTATCTTAGAGAACTCTCAGTTGTAGGCAACCGAGGGAAATAAACACATGAACGTACTCTAATGTCAAAGCTTTTCTGAACATTATGTGATTTATGTTTAATTCAAGTTTAATGCAGACTGAGAACTGCTGACATTTCCATAGAGAAAATGAGACCCATAATGGCAAATACATTGAGGACATTGGCCTGTGAGCCTGGTTTCCATCCTGTCCCAGTCCCACTTCTATACGTTTTTGAGGAGGGAAAGAGTTTCCTGGTTGCAAACTGAATCTGTGAGACAACCTGTCTCTCCAGAAGCAGCTTCCGTACTCTAATTCTTGCTTGCTCAGTTCCGAGTATAGCAAAGGAGACCAACACTTCCAGCCAATGCCTTCTTTAATTGAGCAGCCTGGGGGACATTTCATACAACCAAGACCTTGTTCTTTCACTTATTCAACACATATTTATTGAGTTCCTTCTGTGCACCAAACACTGGGGAGTCTTCAAATAGATTTTTTTTAAATGCCTGCCCTCCGACATTCTAGTTTGATTCCTCCCTCGAGTGTGTCTGAATTGAGCTTCAAATCTTCAGGAACCATTGTCTCAAAGAAACCTCAGGGGTTTGCAGGGCTCCATCACCTTTTTCTATGCCCTCCAGTGGCTTTTTTTTTTTTTTTTTTTTTTT
>JAQZBX010055650.1:0-18368 GCA_029593785.1 Cabassous unicinctus | reverse complement strand
GAATACCACTTTCATATTTACCTTTTTTTTTTTTTTGGTCAATGGTGGTGTGAAGTAATTTTCTATTCTGTTAAGCACTATCACTGCTCATTTTCTTAGGACCCAAGATGAGGGAAAAAAAACTCAAAAATACACAAAATGACACAGAAGCTATGGTCATGTGCACCATGACCACAATGGGATGTGTACAGGGCAAGAGCTACCATGTGACTAATGTGTGACCCTTTGTTTCGGATGGAAAGAGTAGCAAGTCATGAGGCAACCAACACTGACAAGTTCTAGCTTGCGCGTCAAGTACCAAGCAAACAATGAGCACCGGGACAAAATCTTTGCGTCAAAAATATGATATGTTCCAAAGCAGTCGAGTACTAAGGTATGACTGTATAGGATCAGACCATCTGTAAATAATGAAAAAATTTTTTTCCTTTCCAATCTGGATGGCTTTTATTTCTTTTCTTGCCTAACTGCTCTAACTAGAACTTCCACTACAATGTTGAATAATTGTGGTGACAGAGGTCATCTTTGTCTCCTCCCAGATCTTAGAGGGAAAGCTTTCAGTCTTTCACCATTAAGTATGATTTTAGCTGTGTATTCTTCATATATGCCCTTTATCATATTGAGGAAGTTTACTTCTGCTCCTGTTTTTCTAAGGGTTTTCTCCATCACTCAAGATGATGGGGTATTTTCATCTACATTGAAAATCTGTTCTTCTGTGTAGCTTTCTTCATCAATTATCTTAGCTAGATCTGGATAATTTGCTGCAGCTTCTACATCACTACTTGTTGCTTCACCTTGCACTTTTATGTTATAGACATGGCTTCTTTCCTTAAATCTCTGCTAGATTTAAACTTTTCTTCAGCTTTCTCAGCTCCCTCAGCCTTCCTAGAATTGAATAGTTAGGGCCTTGCTCTGGATTGGGTTTTGGCTTTAGGGAATGTTGTGGCCTCTATCTAGACCAATAAAACCTTCTCCATATCAGCAATGAGGCTATTTTGTTTTCTTATCATTCATGTGTTTATTGGAGTAGCACTTTTTAAATTTCCTACAACAACTTCTCTTTCACAATCATATTTGGCTAACTGGTGCAAGGGACCTATATTTTGTCCTATCTTGGTTTGCAACATGCCTTCCTCACTAAGCTTAATCATTTCTAGTTATTGATTTCAAGAGAGAAACATATGACTTCTTTTCACATAAGCACTTAAAAGCCATTGTAGGGTTACTAATTGGCCTAATTTCAATAGTGTTGTATTTCAGGAAATAGGGAGGCCCAAGGAGATGGCAAAAGATGAGAGAATGGCAGTCAGTGAAGCAGTCACAGCACACATATTTATTAAGTTCTCCATCTGATATGGGCATGGTTCATGGAACTCCAAAACAATTCTAATAGTAACATCAAAGATCACTGACCACAGAGCAACATAACAGCTACAATAATACTATCATATTATGGAAACATTGGGAGAATTACCAAAATGCAATAGAGAGACATGAAGCGAGCACATATTGTTGGAAAAATGACACTGATAGACTTGTTCAATGTAGGGTTGCCACAAACCTTCAATTTGTAAAATATGCAATATCTGCTAAGTGCAATAAAATGATGCATAATAAAATGAGATATGCATATATATGAATTAGCATATTCCAAGTATTTCATACGAGATAAAGCATACAATGTTTATTCTTTCACACATGGCTTATTTCACTCACCATGATATCTTCAAGTTTTATCCATGCTTTAGCATGTATCAGTACATTTCTTTTTATGACTGAATAATATTCCATTGTATGGATATAAGATTTTGTTTAGCCTTTCATCTGTTGATGCATGCTTAGGTCCCTTCCACCTTTTGGCTACTGTGAATAATCCTGCTAATAATTTTGGCATGCAAGCATCTGTTTAAGGCACTGCTTTCAATTCTTTTGGATAGATAAGTAGAAGTGTCAGGTCAATATGGTAATTTTATGTTTAACTTTTAGAATCATTTACAATTTCCCTACACATGGCTCTTCCACCCCTTTTATTTGAACCTATAATTAGCACTATACTTGTTAATTATATGTCCCAGAGACTTAAATCTTTGGTCTGTTCATAGGCCGGTTGAGCCCTGAATCTCAGCAGAGTTGCAACATCTACTCTCCAGTTCACTGGATTTACCCAGGACAACAAACAAAAAGATGATAGTGGACAATGCTCATCCCAAAAAAACAGAGTATCCACAACTGTAAGCAAGACAGTTCCAGCCATCTGTCCCATGTCTCAATCAGAATCAGAATGGGCATCACCATCCCCAAATCCTCAAGATTGGAGAATGAACAATGGACTAAAGTAGACTTATTATTATTCTATTCTTATTCTGTTATAGACATTATTATTCTAGCAATGGAAGAACTTGTATCATTGATATAAAGACAGTGTCCACTGGAGGTTCTGAGGAGAGGGAGAGGGAAGAATAGGTGTAACATGGGGGCATTTTTGGAACTATGGAATTGTCCTGCATGACATTGTTTACATGCAATGTCCTGCATGACATTGTTTACATGTGGGTGGGGAAAGGAGTGGGGTATATGTGAATCCCATATTTTTCTGATGTAACATTTATGTAATTTAAAGCTTCTTTAAAAATAAAAAATTAAAAAAAAAAATCCAATATTTGTGACAAATGGAGTCAGAATCAAGTCATTACAAAATAAGCTTTTTCTCTTTGTCCAGATGTGTAAATGTGTAAATGACATGTAACTTATGTCAACAACTATGTACATGTTGCTATGAAATAGTTGGGAAATGGTGCCAAAAATATTAGTGGTCCTGATAATATTTTGTTCTGTCATTTTAGCATGGCATTCATTTTAATTGTATATAAGTCATAATGTAACATATCCTGTGGTTTTGTTCTCTGCACTAACTGCTGATAAAACTGACCCATCATTTGTGTTATAAATTCTACAGTTAATAAGTAATATTCAAAATTACCTTCTGATGGAACCAAATTTGTTGCCCAATGGAAAATTTAGTTTAGCTTTGTAGGGTGGAGTGAGAATGGGGGTCAAGGAGAGAGCAAAGTATCTGGGCAGGAAAATGCCACATAATCTTGAGTCAGGCAGTGAGTTATTCACTACATTAAAATTGGAATTAGAATTTTGTTGCCAAGGGAGTTTTGTCACCATGAAAAGAGATGTCAGAAATGGACTGTTTTCCATTTTCTGCTTGTCTTATAATTATATACAAATACATGTAACCAGAAGGCACTGCCGATTTGGGGTGATATTTTCCAAAATTTTACCCTTTGATCTGGATGAAAAGGCCCTAAAAAGAAGACATGGGAGAAAGAAAGGTACCTGACGGGATGGTCATCCTGTAGGTTAAACTTTCACCAGGGCTGCTGGGGGAGAGAGCAAGACTGCATGATGAATTCGGGACCTGCTTCAGATTAATTACTTCTTTCTTTCTTTCCCAATGCACTGCTTATAACCCTGAGGTCTACTGAAAAACAATGGTTGAGGTATGGTTTTACAGAGTCTCCAAAAAACTTGGGGTTGGCTGCAACATATCTGTGTATTGGTATTTGTGCATAACTAGGGAAAGGGTACACATCATCAACCTATCCTAAAGGGAATATGACTCACAAATATTAGGAATCATTAGCGGGAATATGTCATGTAGGAGAATCACCAATCTAAATTATCTATTAACTCACACATCAATATTCAAATAACAAATACGTATTAAGAGCTTATGATATACCAGATTCGGGATTTTTCTGGGAAGTGATAAATGATAGAATCGTCCTCACTTTCACAGAGATTAGACTTTACTAGAGGCAAGAAAATAACTTCATGTTTACAACAAATGTTTTGTGTAAGAAAGGAAAAGTTACTAATCTGAAGAGGGGCCAAAACATACAATACAACTCTTGCCCTCTCCCTGGACAGACCTATGCAGGCTTAACTGACAAGATGGACATTTTCCTTAGGGAACAATTTGTTTCTCCCAAAACCTTCCTACTTAGTCATTTCCTCCAGAGCAAGGAGTGAAAATTTGGATGGAAGACTTAGAAAATACATCTCTCAGGGGCAGCCCTTTGTGGAAGACAAAATTGTTTATCTTAGTCCTGACCAATCTGCCAGCATTGCTCTTTTCATTATTCCTCCCCTGACTATATTGAAACTAATCTTGAAAGTGTGGGACTGCAGAGAAAAACAACTTGGACTGCAGAATAAAAATTACAGGAAAATAGTGAACTTCAGATAATAGCATTCTAAGTTATCACCCTCATCTTAACCATCCCCCTCCTCTCTTTCAAGATATAGCCTGTTACTTTTCCACTTCCTTTGCCCTGACTATAAAACTCAACCATTTGTATTCTGTGGAGTTGAGTTCTACTCTCTATCCCCTACAATGGAAGCTGTGAATAAAGTCATCTTTGCCTTTTCCACATTCTCCAGTGCAGTTTTTTCATTGACAATGTTTATAGGACAGACTATATGTATCTCCTGCTTTGCTATACTGAAACCAGAGGCATCCCTGTATGTACAGTGTTCTTCTACCTCCTATTTCTCTGAGATGTCACTTTGTTCTTGAGGCCCTTCTCAACAAAATTCCAATTTAGTGAATAACTCACTGATTCTAAATAACTTTCTTGCAAAGGGACCCATAATACTACAAGACTGACATCATTGTTTCCTTTAAAAATTACTTTTAATTCCTTCTAAATTATGATGGTAATATTAAATTACATTTTAAAGGATAGTTTATGCATCATCCACCTTTACTTAAATGCGTGTCTTTATCCACATTAACATGCATCCTTGTCATGCACATGTATATTTGAACACTAATAACTGGCACCTCGTTTTGTGTTCTACAGCTTTCAGTTAACATTCAAATTCATTTTCTGATTGACCCAAGTCTTCGTAATTATGCTTAGTGTTACATAAAAAGATAGAACCTGACTAATGAGCAATATTAATGTTCAAGCTCATCAGAGAGGATGCTAAACCTTACCATTTGTGAGTGGGAAAAAAAAAAAATATATATATATATATATATACACACACACATCAAGTCTGGAGCAAGGCTACAGAGAAGGAAGAAGGTGAATACTTACAGTCAATCAGGTAAGAACACCTTGACTAATGAAAACATTGAAGGTCCTTCACCAGAGCAGGAAGAACACCCTGAAATGGATCCCAAGGCAGCGAAGGCCTCTTTCTGCACAAGTGTACAACTAAGCTCTAAGTTAGTAGAAAGAATCCTTAGCATTGTCAACCAGGAAGTAATGTAATATTTTCACAGTGGGTTGAACTTCATTTTAAAAAGAATTCCATAAATATAAGCTGCACTAGAATTTCTGTGTTCTTTACAGAATGGGATAATTGTCTATTATGGTTAGTACTGGGATCTCAAGTCACAGTAGAGTATCTACAGCAGGAGTCACTTAGTAAATATTTAATCCATTTCTTTATTCATTAAACAAGTATCCACTGACCTCTTAGCACTGTTCTAGGTTTGGATATTGAGTAGTAAGAAAGATATAAAACTGTGATCAGGAAATCTACATAAACAAATGTAAGTAAATCTACAAAATAAATGTAAGTAAATTACATAAAGTGTTGTCTGGTAGTTGGAAGTGCTACGAAAAATATTTGGATGCTCTTTGAGCAAATAAATGTTGACTGACTTGCCCAGAGAGAGACCAGATAATTGATGTTCTCTAGCATCACATGTTTATACAGCTTTCTCTGAGATGTAAACAGCAAAGAGCACTCTTCTTGGCGAAATCCACAGCTAATTCCCTGAAAACAACTGATCCATAAAACATTATGATTGCCCTGGTATAGCTAGAGCCACCTGTACCAATTTCCATCAAAGGATGGCTGAGGATGACAGCACTGAAGGGGGCTGTATGTATAGAAATTTCAAACTGTTTGTGTTTCCAGTCAGATAATTCTCAGTACTGGCCTGTAACCTAAATTTCACATATGTGTTAATCTGCCAGAACTGCTATAACAAATACCACAGACTGGCTAAACAACAGAATTTTATTGTCTCACAGTTTTAGAAGCTTCAAGTCCAAAAGCAAGTAGTCAGGAGGATCATGCTTTCTCTGCAGTGTGTAGTGTTCTGGTGGTGGACTGCCAACATCCTTAACTCAATCTCTGCCTCCATCACATGGCCCTCTCTCTCACCATCTGTCCCTACAGACTGTGTCCAAATTTCCTCTGCTTATTAGAGGAAATCCTGTCATATTGGATTAAGGCCCACCCTGATTCAATTTGGACTCTAACATTTTCAAAGATCCTACTCACATATGGGTTCACATCTATGGGACTGGAACTTAGAACTTGAGCATATCTTTGTGGGAGATATGATTACAATCTACACTCAAGAGACATGGACACTGTGTCATGAGAAAACTATCAAAATGGAACTATTTGCCCAAGTGAACAACAGGATCCACATGTATTAAATGGTTTGACAACCTTTTAGGAGAGCTGAAAGACGCAATGAGTTAATATGCAAAATGCCTCCTATCTAGCAAACAGTTATTAAATAAAAGTCAAAGGTCAATTAAATGAAGAACAAAGTTGGAGAACTCAAACTTAAAGACTTCAAAACTTATTAAAAAGGTACAGTGGTCAAAACAACATGACACTGGCATAAGGACACCAAATAGAATAAAATTCTAAGTTCAGAAATAGACCTCCAAATCTATGGCAATTGAATTTTGACAAAGATGCCAAGTTCAATGAGTTGGGAAACAATCTCTTTTAAAAAATGGTGCTAGGGGAAGTGGATATACATATGCAAAAGAATGAAGGGGGACCCCTGTCTGTACCATTAGGGAAGCATCTTCAGGACCTTGTGTTAGGCAGTGGTTTCTTAAACTTTACATCCAAGGCACAAACAACAAAAGAAAAAATAGATAAATGAGAATTCATCGAAATTAAAACTTTTGTGTATCAAAGGACTTGGTCACAAAAATGAAAAGACAACCTATCAATGCAAGAAAATATTTGAAAACCACATATCTGATAAGGGTTTAATAACCAGAATATATAATGAAATCCTACATCTCAACAATAAAAAGACAAACAACCCAATTTAAAAATGGGCAAAATACTTGAATAGACATTTCTCCAAAGAGAATATTCAAATGGCTAAAAAAACACATGAAAAGATGCTCAACATATTTTAAGACAAATGTAAATAAACACCACAACGAGATAGAATTTCACACCCTCTAGAATGGCTACTATTAAAAACAAACAAACAAACAAACAAACAAAAAACAAAACAGAAAACTAGAAGAGTTGGAGAGGATATGGAGAAATAGAAAAACTCATTCATTTCCAGTAGGAATATAAAATGGTGCAGCCACTGTGGAAGATAGTTAGGCAGTTTCTTTAAGTATATAATTACTAAGTATAATCATAAGTATATAATTGCTAAGTATATAATTACTACATGACCCAGCAATCCTGCTACGAGGTATATACCCAGAAAAATTAAAAGCAGGGAATTGAACAGATATTTACACACTGATATTCATAGTGCCATTATTCACAATTGCCAAGAGATGGAAGCACTCCAAGTGTACACCAACCGATGAATGGATTAAAAAATGTGGTGTGAACATACAATCAAATATTATTTAGCAGTAAAAAGGAATGAAGCCCTGATGCAAGCAACAACATGGATAAACCTTAAGTCTGAATAAAAGAAGACACAAAAGGACAAATATTGTATGATCTCATTAATATGAACTAATTATATAAAGCAACACATAGAGTGAGAGTCTACAATATAGGTTACCAGGGGACACAGAATGGGGAGTTGATGTTAAATATGTATGAAATTTCTATTTAGGCTGATTATAAAGGTTTGGAAATGCACAGTGGTGATGGTAGCATGTAATTGTGAGTGTAAGCAACAATACTGAATTATTTGGTGAACATGTTTAAAGGTGATACTTTAGGTCGTATATAATATTCTAATAAACTAGAATAACAAAACAAAATACAGGACTGTAGACACAGTGAATCCTATTGTAGATGACAGACTATAGTTAACAGTACAGGTATAAAAATGTTCTTTCATGAACTCTAATAAATATATGGCATTACCACAGGTGTTAATAACAGGGTGGTATATGGGAAAAATAGACCTAATGTAAACTATAGATGATAGTTAATAGTCCTATTTTAGTAACCTTTCATCAATTTTAACAAAGGTAACTATTAAAAAATAGTACACCTATTAAAAAAGTGCTATCATCTATTGTAGCAAATATTCCACACCAATGCAAGGTATTGGTGGTAAGGTGGTGTATGGGAATCCTGCATTTTATGCATGATTGTTCTGTAAACCAACTTCTCTAATTAAAAAAATAATCTTTAGGCTTATGTTAATTCATAACATATGCAGGATGTGATTTAGTTAAGGAAAAAGACAGTAGTTGTGTCCTAAAGTAAAATGACTAATTGTTGAGAATAGGAGGAAAATATAGGATAAAACTTAAATGGATATGAAAAATTATAAACTATTTGTAGAAAAGGAATTTTGCCTTCTGTGGCCAAAGTTGGGTTAGATTTAGTGTACTCATTTATAATATAATTTAAAAGGGTTTTAGTATCAAATAATATACTCTTACAAAAATTGCTTTTTCTATATTAAAATGACAAAATTTCTTCAATTATTGGTCTGTTTTAATTATATGTTGTCAAAGCTTTTCTTTACATTTTGGGTAACTGTCCTAGAAGGCAGAATGTGTGTCTTATCAAAATAGTTTACTGTGCTTTATGTCCTTGATTGCTAAGAGAACAAAGTCTTCTCACTTTCAAAAGAACTAAAGTTTTTATGCTGACTACAAGAGATTCAACTTAGATGCAAGGACACAAAAGTTGAAATTGAAAGGGTGGAAAAAGATATTCCATGCCAATAGTAACCAAGAAAGAGCCGGAGTACCAACATTAATATTGGACAAAATAGATTTTAAATGCAAATCCTGTATAAGAGATGAAGAAGGACATTATATTTTAATAAAAGGGCAATCCACCAAGAAGAAATAATAATAAATATTTATTTAACATAACCAGAGTGTACCAAAAATACATGCGGCAAACACTGGAAAAACTGAAGGGAGAAATAGACATACCTACAATAATAGTTGGAGACTTCAATACACCACTCTCACCATTGCATAGAACATCTGGACAGAGGATCAATAAGGAAACAGAGAGCTTGAATAATATGATAAATGAATTAGACCTAAGAGACATATATAGAACATTGCACCCGAAAACAGCAGAAAATATTCTTCTCAAGTGCTCATGAATCATTCTCCAGGATAGATAACAGGTTGGGCCACAAAACAGTTCTGAAAAAATTTAAAAAGATTGAAATTATACAAAGAACTTTCTCTGATCATAATGGAATGAAGCTGGAAAGCAGTGCAGGTGGAGAAAGGGAAAATTCACAAATTATAGAGGTTAAACAAACGGACAATCAATGGGTAAAAAAAGAAATCCCAAGATAAACCTGTAAATATCTCAAGATGAATGAAAATGAGATCACAGCATATCAAAACCAAAGGGATGCAGAAAAGGCAGGGCTGCAAGGGAAATTTATAGCCCTTAATGATTACATTAAAAAAAGAAGAAAGAACTAAAATCAAAGTCCTAACTGCACCCCAAGAAGAACTAGAAAAAGAACAGCAAACTAATCCCAAAGCAAGTAGAAGGAAAGAAATAATAGAATCAACAAAAGCAAAATTGCTTCTTAAAGAAGATCAACAAAATCTACAAACTTTTAGCTCAACTGAAAAAGAAAAAAAAAAGATGCCAATAAATAAAATCAGAAATGAGGGGGGATATTATTATTAACCCCACAGAAATAAGAGTCATAAGAGGATATAACGAACAACTCTACACCAACAAACTAGACAACGTAAATGAAATGGAAAGATTCCTAGAAACACATGAACAACACACACTGACCCTAGAAGAAATGGAAGACCTCACCAAACAAATCACAAGTAGAAATTGAAACAGTCATCACAAACCTCCACAAAATGAAAAGCCCAGGACCAAATTTCTTCACAGGTGAATTTACCTATCATTGAAACAAGATTTAATATACCAATCATGCTCAAACTCTTGCAAAAAATTAAATAGGAGGAAATGCTACCAAACTCATTCTATGAAGTGAACATCACCCTAATACCCAAGCCAGATAAAGATGCTAGGAAAAAAGAAAATTACAGACCAATTTCTCTAATGAATATAAAGGCAAAAATTTTCAACAAAATACTTGCTAATCGAATCCAACTGCAAATTAAAAGAATTATACATCATGATTAGGTGGGTTTTATCCCAGGTATGCAAGGGTGGCTCAACACAAGAAAATCAATCCGTTTCATAAGCAACCTTAATAAGTTGAAGAAGAAAAATCACATGATCATCTCAATTGATGCAGAAAAGGCATTTGACAAAATCCAGCATCCTTTCTTGATAAAACACTATCAAAGAGAGGAAGAGAAGGAAACTTTCTTAACATGTAAAAGTGCTGACATTAAAAACCCACAGCTAACATTGCACTCAAGGGTGAAAGTCTGAAAATTTTCCCACTGAAATCAGGAACAACACAAAGTGCCCACTGTCACCACTGTTTTTCAATATTGTGTAGAAGTTCTAGCTAGAGCAAAGAAAAAGAAACAAAAGTAGTCCAAATAGGAAAGGAAGAAGTAAAACTTTTGCTATTTGCTAATGATATGACCCTGTATCTAGACAATTCTGAAAAAATCCACAACAAAACTACTAGAGCTAGTAAATGGGTTCAACAAAGTGGCAGGATACAAGATCAACACACAAAAATCTGTAGGGCTTTTTGCACTACTCACGAGCAAGCAGAGGAGAAAATCAGGAAAAAATTCTGATTACAATAGTGACGAAAAGAACCAAATATTAAGGAAAAAACTTAACCAAGAACACAAAAGACTGGTATACACGAAACAATAAAACATTTCTAAAAGAAATCAAAGAAGATCTAAATAAATGGAAGGACATTCCATTCATTCATGGATTGGAAGAATAAATATTCTTAAGATGTCAATTCTACCTAAACTGTTTACAGATTCAATGCAATCCCAATAAAAATCCCAATAGCCTTTTTTGAGGAAATGGAAAAGCCAATTATCAATTTTATTTGCAAGTGTAAAGGGCCCTGAATAGCCAAAAATACCTTTGAAAAGAATGAAGTTGGAGGACTCTCACTTCTTGACTTAACGCATATCACTTATCTACAGTGGTAAAAACAGCAGGGTACTGGCATAAAGATAGACATATTGACCAATGGAATCAAACTGATAGTTCAGAAGTAGTCCTCACATCTATGTACATTTGATTTTTGATAAGGCTGTCAAACCCACTCAGCTGGGCTCAGTCAATTCAACAAATGGTGCTGGGGAGATCTGGATATCAATACCCAAAAGGAAGAAAAAGGATCCCTATCTCAATTCTTATACAAAAATGGACTAAAGATCTATATATAAAAGCTAGAACCATAAAACTCCTAAAGGAAAATGTAAAGAAACATCTTCAAGATCTTTTGGAAGGTGGGGTTTTATTAAACCTTACACCCAAAACATGATCAATTAAAGAAAAAAATAAACTTTTGTGCTTCAAATGACTTTGTTGAGAAGGTGAAAATGCAACCTACTCAAGGGGACAAAACATTGGGCAACCAAAAGCTGATAAGGTTTTGATTTCCGTATTAGAGACCATATAACTCAACAATAAAAAAACAAGCAACCCAATTAAAAAATGGGCAAAAAGACTTGAATAGACAATTTTCCAAAAAAATACAAATGGCCAAAAGTGCAGGAAAGATGTTCAACATCACTAGCTTTTAGGGAAATGTAGATCAAAACCACAATGAACTGTCATTTCACACCCACTAGAATGAGCATTAAAAAAAGCAGAAAACTACCAGTTTTGCAGAAGATGTGCAGAAATAGGAACACTCCTTCATTGTTGATGTGAATACAGAGTGGTGCAGCTTCTGTGGAAGACAGTTTGGCAGTTCCTCAGGAAGCTAAATATAGAACTGCAATCTGATACCCCAATCCCTATACTAGGAATATATTCAGAAGAACTGAAAGGACAGAAACTGACATTTGCACACTGAGGTTCATGACAGCATTATTCACAATTGCTGAATGATATAAACAATCCAAGTGTCCATCAACCAATCAATGGATAAACAAGATGTGGTATACACATCCAATGGAATACTATTCAGCTGTAAGAAATGAAATTGCAACGCATATGACAACATGGATGACCTTGAGGCCATTATGTTGAGTTAAATAAGCTAGACACAAAGGATATATATTGTATGGTCTCACTGATATGAACTAAATATGATGAGTAAACTCATGGAGTTAAAATTCAGATGAGGCGATACAATGAGGATTGAAAAGGTGGAGATGATGCTTACTGTATGTAGAATTTTTAATAAGGTTGACTGTTAATGTGTGGAAATGGATAGTTGATGGGAAAACATTATAGTGAGTATAACTTAAACTGCTATATTATAAATGTGTTTGTGGCTGAAAGTGATATTCTAGGGACTGAAATGTCAATTGAAAGAAAGCGAGAGGATAAACTAGAGACTGTATAACAATAGTGAACTCAGTGGTGGATGAAGATCGTGATTAATAGTACAAGAATGTTCCTCTATTACAATGTTATGGAATATGGTGGTACATCGGAAAAATACAACTCATGTAACTTATAGACTATAGTTAACAATAATACTGTAATATTTTTGCAACAAAGGCAAATTTATGTCACTATTACAAGGTGTTAAGAATATAGTGATACATGGGAAAAGTACAACTAATGTAACTTATACACTATAGTTAAGAATATTATAATATTCTTGCATCAGTGACAAAGGTACTATATCAATGCTAAGGGTCAACAATAGGGATTATAAGAGGGTTGGGGATTTTTCCTTATGGAGTAATGAAAACTTTCTAAAATTGACTGATGTGATGACAGCACAAATCTGTGATTAAACTGAGAGCCACTGAGTATACACTTTGGATGCATTTTACAAGGCATGAGCATATTTAACACTGAACCCTCTGGTGGATGATGGAATGTGGTTAAGAGTACAAATATGAGGATGTTCTCTCATGAACTGTAACAAATGTACAATATTAATACATGGAGTTAATAGGGTGGTTTATAGAAAAAAATACACCAGATATAAGTTATGCACTATAATTAGCAATACTTTGATGGTGTTTTTTCATTATTTGTAACAAATGTTCTGCAACAATGCAAGGTGTTGCTGGTGAGGTGACATATGGGAATCCTGTATGTTTTGCATGATTGCTTTGTAAGCTTGTAACTTTTTAAAATAAAATAAAAAAAGCAAAATATGCTTCTGAAAAAAAAAAACACGAAGGTTTTTATGATCATGTTACCTCCTTTGTTTACTTTCAAAATCTTTTATTGCCTCTTTGGTTAAATAAAAAGCCAAGTATTTCACAGTCACAGATGATCCTACTTAAAAAAGTATTTAAACATCCTGACAACTTTTGACATTTTGCTTCTTAAAATTAAACCCTAAATAATGTTTTCTTGATCTCAAACTGTCTTTGGGACCTTCCAGGTGCTCCTTAGAAAATCACAAAGGATTTATTCTTTCACCTTGTAAAGAGAGGTACTAGAAATAATTAGGTTTATGTGATATGTTGTGAATTGCATGGGAAGTACTGTCAAATTATAAGAAATGCTTCATCTTTTCTAGGTCAAATTTGTATGGGATAAAATATTAATTTAACTGTTTCAAAAACTGCATAAAGTTCCTAGAGATTTGTCAATGTCCTCACTATCCATAATATGTCCTGGCACTACTTGGCCTGATATTAATGTCATGTTGCCAGTCATCATTTCAGTTATGCTTTAAAAATGTTACATGCCATGGAAACCAAATTTCCTCTTTAGTTGCATTTTATTGTGAACCCTCATCAGATCTTTCACTTTCGTAACAGTGTTAAATTAACCACAGTCCCTTTAATATTTTGCCATCTACAAGTAATTTTGTTTGGTTCTTATTATACTTCCCTAAAGGTACTTGCAATCACCATAAAAAGACTGTCTCAAACACACATGGAAAGGACTATGCCAGGTACTCTGGGATACAGGGTCCTGATTACTTTAGTAGACTTTGGAACATGTATCTTTTTTTTCCCTTCCTGATCTATCCAGATTTTGGAAACTCTTGAATATTCATGGTAATGTAATTATTTTCACAGGTTTAGGAGAATGTGTCCTCCTTATTAATAGGATATATATAATTGGAATATTGGCTAAAAAAACAAGGCTTTTAAAGAACTAAGACACTTTTAAGGAACTAAGTTTGACTTTATGGAACCAGTGCTTACAAATCCTCCTAGAAAGACCAGGCTGGCACCTGGATCACAGGATTCCCAGCCTTACAGGTGAGTAAAGGTCAATTCCTGGTAAGTCCTGGAACCATATGATTTTTTCACCCAAATTTCTACATACTGCAGGTGAAATCTGGTGATGAGTTCTTAGTTTGGCTTCCTAGACTAAAGAGATTTTTCAAAATTCAGTCTGAAGTTTCCTTATAAAAGCATGCAAAAAGCAAATTTAAAAAGGTAAATTATCAATCTTGCTGCACCTTGTACAGTCTGGCTAAATCTAATAAAACAAGCCTAATTTTAAAATAACAATACTCTTTCTTTGGGATTATTTTTCATCAAGAGGATGACTATAGAGCAAAATTTTATGTTTCAATAGAAAACTATAAGACATTCCTGTGGGATATCAGAGTCCTGTTCATTGTCTTTCAGCTATTTTGCACATCCTCTGTAAAATACAGGGAAGTGCACAGTTTTCTCACCTACCTGTAAAGTCGACTGGATCCTGTCATCTTGCATACATTTTTTTGTTCTTGCAATTTCCTTCAAATATCTGGCTAGAACTCTCCAAACCAAATTTCAATTTTCCTCACACCCTCCTGAACTGATGTCACTGAAAACGAAAATCTGACTTCCCACATCTTTTTTGACATTCTATGTTGTCTTGTAGCTGGACTTTTCCATCAAGGACCTAAAGGAGCACTGTGAAATGAAGTCTGATGATGTGATATATACCTCTCAGGACTCATCACTGCAGGAGACCTTGCAAAGGCTGGATTTCTCCCCAGACAAGTTGCTACTGGGTTACTAAAGAATTATGGTAAAATGTTCAAGTCATACATGCCATTATATGACTGTGAACATCACCAACAGCATCTGTATCTTAGTTCAAGAAATTCATGGAACACAGCTAAATAATAGAAAGATTTTCATCCACCAACCTTAGACTTTAATGTATCCTTTTATATTAATATTTCTTTTTCCTTTAAATATCTCTTTTAAGATGCTTGACCCTAAAATTGACCTTTTGCCATCACCTCTTAACAACGGGTTTAAGTTGTCCTTCACCAACAAAAACATACAAACAAGAACCAACCAAGTTGTTCATTGAAAAATGTGGTGTTTTAATTGAACAAGAGGAAGGACTAACAAAGAATGTTTTTCGTTCTCTTGACCAAGCTGACAGCCTTACTCTTCTAGTCCCCCTACCTGCTCCCTCCCCTATTCTACCTTGAAACCAATCTTAAAGCTGTGGGACTGCAGAAAAAACTGCAAGACTGTAGAAAAAAGGAAAAATAGGACAACTTCAAACTCTATTCTATATATCAAACTCACCCCAGACCTCCCCTCCTCTCTCCCTCTCAAACTGGCTATACTATACAGGTGCCTGGGTGGCTCTAAATGAGTAGTTCCTTATCTCCCTCCTCTTTCCCAGCTCTGTGGTTCAATTAGCACAAAATAAAACATTCAGAACCATGTGGCCCAATCATAACCTCAGGAAATCCCTCACCCAACTCTGGAACTTCAGTGAATCACCCACCCTAGTGTTCAAGCATTTTCAGGGCTTTCCTCCAACCCACTCTCAGCCCTTAAAAAGCTTGCTGTCCTTTGTTTCAACGGAGTTAAAGTCTACTCTCTCCTCTGCTATGGCAGTCCTTGAATAAAGTAATCCTTGGCTGTTTAATGTTGTTAGTGAAGTTTGTTCTTTGACATTTCTCTTTTACAAAAAGTTCTGTTCTGATTGTGGACACTCTTTTTATATAGTGGATAACATCATCAGTCCTATAGTCCCAATGACACATACTTATTACTTTGAAGTCCAGTTCAATTTAATCATTGTATGCCTCTTTAACAAACTTTCCCTCTGAGTAAAAAAAAATCTCGGTATATCTTCAGATATTAAAATATATAATAAATTATTTCTGAAGAAAACTCAAACTTGTCCCAGGGAATGGAGTTATACCAGCAAACAAAACAAACAGATTGTCTGGCCCATGGAGTTTTTTCCTTTTTTAAAGCAATATTACTGAGATATATTCACATACCATACAGCCCATCCAAAGTGTACAATCAATGGCTTTTAGTATACTCAAGAGTTATGTATTCATTACCACAATCAATTTTAGAATATTTACGTTACTCCAATAAGAAAAAACCTCCTTTAAAAAAAAAAAATATATATATATATATATAACAAATAACATTTATGTAAACAAATGCACATATATACATATGTATTTATATACCATTTTACAAATACTGGTATGTATTGTGAAAAATTTGATTTTTACCCATAATAAAAATTAAAAAAAGAAAAAATCTGACCCCTCAGCAGTTACCCCGCAATGCCTCTATCCTTCCCCTGCAGTACATAACTGCTAACCTAATTCCATCAAGATAAATTTATTTTTATTTACATTTTATATAAATGGCATGAAACAGTATGTAGTACTTTGTGCCTGGTTTCTTTCAGTGTAATGTGCTTTTTACAATTGATGGAAGAATATTAATGTATTTCTATTCACTACAGTCCATAGTCTCCTTCAGGTGTATTTTTCCCATATACCACCCCTCTATTATTAACACTTTGTAATAGTAATGTACATTGGTTCTAATTCATGGAAGAACATTCTTATACCTGTACTATTGCCCATACTCATTGTGCACTACAGGGTTCACTATGTTCTACAGTCCTATGTTTCAACCTCTAGGTTTCCTTCTAGTAACTACATGACCCTATTCTTTCCCTTTTAACCACAATCACACCCACATATCATTGTTAATTACACTCACTGTAATGTGTTACCATCACCTCCATACATTTCCAAATATTTACAATTAACCTTCTTACTAATTCTGCACAAATTAAGTGTAAGCTCCCCATTCTCTACCCTCTATTTTCTGCTTACCTATATTCTAGATATAAACTCCATGAGTTTGCTCATTACATTTAGTTCTTATTAGTGAGATCAAACAATATTTGTGTTTGACCTCTCACTCAACATAATGTCCTCAAGTTTCACTGATGTTTTCACATGCTTCAGGATTTCATGTCCTCTTACAACTGAATAATATTTCATCATATGTATATACTACATTTTGTTGGTGGGAATGTAGAATAGTACAACCACTGCGGAAGACCGTTGGGCAGTTCCTCAGGAAGGTAAGTGTAGAACTGTTAAATAATCTGGCAATCCCACTACTATGTAAATACTCAGAACTGAAAGCAGGGACACAAACAGACATTTGCAAACCAATGTTCATAACCACATTTGTCAAAATTGCTAAAAGATGGAAGCAACCTAAGTGTCCACCAACCGATTAGTGGATAAACAAAATGTGGTATATACAAACAATGGAATATTTTTGAGCATTAAAAAGCACATCATAGTATTTGTAACTAACTGTGCTAATATATGGGTATAACGGTTGAAAGAGAAAGCCTAAGGATATGTGTTTTACTAGAAGGAAAGCTAAAAATGAAACATGGGACTGTAAAGCACAGTGAACCTGCTTGTGAAAAATGAGTATGGTTAATAGTGCATATATAAGAAAGTTTTTCTCTGAAACACAAAAACATGTACATTAATGTTACAAGAGGTTAATAATAGGGTGATATTTGGGGCAAAAATACAATCAAAACACACCATGGGAAGTAATGTATAGTAATATATTAATAAGCTTCCACCAATGGTTAAAAAAAAAGAAGGAAGCATGCTAAGTGAAAGAAACTAGACAATCAGTACTGCATATTATTTGATCCCATCTAGTCAAAATGTAAATACAAATAAATTACAGAGACAGAAATATATTAGCAATTATGCAGAGGAAAGAGAGAGAGATTGAGAGAGGTGACTACTAAGGGGTAGGGCTTTTGGTTTGTGTCTGTTTTCTTGTTTTTTTTTT
>JAQZBX010055649.1:0-18371 GCA_029593785.1 Cabassous unicinctus | reverse complement strand
GGAAGGGCCACCTCTCAGCTACCCAGGTTCAGGAAGAATCCCAGTCCTTTCCTCTTCAGTCACCTTTGGCAAAGAATTGTCTGAAATAAATAGTCTGTTTACTTGTATTTCTTTTCTACCAATCTTTGGGATTCTTGAGGGCAAGGACCTTGTGTGGTTAACCTTGTAGGCCTTGTGTATAGCATAGTGCTGGGTTCATAGTAAGCACTAAATTAACAGTAATCTGTCATTGTTTTGTTGTTGACTCAAGTCTGGATTCTTATTCACTATGCTCTTTGAGCTCAGAATTCAACCTGCCTGGAAATGGGGTATGACCCACACATGAATCTCTGGGTCCCAAGTCTATAAGCTAATTTCTAAGCTCAAGCACTGGAGGCATAGACTTCTGCAGAATCTTTTCCACTCTGTGAGTCAAAAGCACTATTATTGGGCCATGCTCCCCTCATAGCCCTGCCCCTGTCTTGGAAACTAGCTTAAAATTTCCCCTGCATATGTCAAGGTGCAGACAACCCTGATTTCCCCAGGAATGATAATGATGACTGCCATTGATAGGGTTACTTACTACTTTCTGCACTAGCTCCAGTAGAAGGGCCAGAGTTGAAAGGGCTTCTCCTGGCAACCTAACCAGCACTGGCTTGTTCCAGGCTACTGGGAGCCAGACCTCAGGACATCCAACCTCTGATCCAGGGAGGTTTGAGATTGCCAAGTTCTGCTGAAGGCCAATGGACGCTTATGTCAGAGCTCAACTGGGGAAGGGGAAAGGGGTGAAACAGATGAGGCCCTAACAGTAGGAACAGGTAGGATAATCTTGGTATCTGAAGAAACAACTTTCAAGGTGAACAGGATCTCCCAGTTGGGAGGCAGAGCAATGAAGAGGCTAGAGGCCCAGAGTTTGGAGTTATTTACTTATTCATGCATTAATCCAGCAAATATTCATGGACAGTCTCTTCTCTGTCAATCCCTCATTTAAGTAATAGAGATGGACAGACAGAATCACAGGAGTTTACAGTCCAGATATGTTTGTGAATCATGCTCATCTGCCTCTGGCTGTGTGAATGTAGTAGAGCTAAATAGCTCTCTAATCTTGGGAATTTCATCTGCAAAATGAAGATAATAATAGCACCTATCCCACTGGGCTGTTGGAGAGTTAACTGGGATAATGTATGTAAAGACTCTGGTACATAGTCCATGCTCAAAAAAATGTAGGCCAAGGACAGCCTCTCTGGACTGTTTCCTAGTCCACCAGGGATTTCAGCCTAAAGGTGGAGTTTTGATAATGGCCAGTTCAGGGAAAGGAAGCTGAGAGATTCCCCCAGGGCAAACAAGGAGCTGGCTGCCCCCTGGACCTCCTAACAGTACTATGAAAAGATTTCTTCAGATCCAGAATTTTCCACTGAATCAATAACTCTGAGACCCCTTTAGTCACAGACTCCAGATGTGTCCTCCTTGTCCCCCTGGTTGGAGTGTGGAAGGGACGAGTGTGTGGTGTGGATAGCTGTAGGGAGGGAGGAAGAGCAGAGCCCCAGTCAGAACCCTGGAGAGAGGCTATGCTGCTGTCCGTGGTACTGATTCATTGCAGCCTTGCCTCTCACTTTGGAGAAAGTCAGAATGGCGTGAGGCTACTAAGGGACTTGAGGGAATATCTGAATTAACCAACCTCCCTCCCTCCCTCCCTCCCTCTCCCTGCAAAAAAAGTCAGTGTTTGAACTAGACCTCAATAAGGTGATTCAGTTCACTCTTCTCTCAATTCTGCCACCAGCCAGGCAGAAGAAGAGAATGTCTGGAGGAAGAGTGTGACATCATGGGATGGTCACCCAGGTCTTCAAAGCATTTCCTGCCATGCTCAGAGAACCTGGGAGAAGCCAGTTCTTACCCTCACCAAAAGACATTTGGAGGAAATAACAGCAGGTAACATTTTCTGAGAGCCATGCTCTTTCCAAGTGCCAGATTCTTTCACCTAATCCTCACATTTTTCTGTGAAGTAGGAGCATACTATTCCAGTTCTACAGATGAGGAAGCAAATGCACAAAGAGGTTAAGTTCACAAAGCTAGCAAATGGACAGAGGTGGGGTTTAAACTCAGGCAATCTGACTCTAGAGTCTGCTTTCTTAGCCACTATGTGATTGTGCCTCTTGGAGTCAGACCAAGGGAACAGTACCCTGACTATCCATCAAGAGCATCAAGGGCTCCCGGGATAGGTCTACAGACTGAATTGTACAACACCTCACCCCAGCAGGGTGTGGAGGAGCACTGCTCTATTCTTCCTTTGAAGGAGGAGCCAGGGAGACCCTGTCTGCTCATTTTGGCTTCCTCTAGGCCTTGACTTGGAGTAACTGAGCTAGGCTGGTGTGACAGTGGAGGCATTCTTCCCTTACCCAGGTGATCTGTGACCTGTCTGCTGCCTCTGTGTCAGGAGTCTAGTGGATAGACAAGTGTACGGTGTTTTGAGCATCAGGCTGTAGCTTCTCTTCCTTCCTCCTTCCTCTCTCCTCCTGACTGTGTGTTTCATGCCACTTGGGTCCTGGCTGCACTCCCTACTCTGGTTCGAGTGCCTGCTGATGTGGGAACAGGCCACAAGACAAGCCCAGGGGAGGCTTCCAGACTTCCCCAGAACCTGTGCTCTGGGCTGGGTCATTGTGATCTGACATGTGTCGGGGGGGGGCACTTCCTTGAAACTATTTTCATCCCCATCTCCAGACCACTTCAGACATGGGCTCCAGCTAGAATTGGTTTCATCCTTAGCTCCTTTGGTGCTAGCTCTCTCCTGCCCTGTGAGGAGCTTCTGGAATGCCAGGAAGTTGAGGCCCCACAAAATAGGATGCCACTCTCTCCCCTTCTACATGGCTACCTCTGGAGGCTTGCCTTTGGACACAGGGCTTGGTCTCTCATCATTTCCTCTAACAGTTAAAGACAATTTTTAGAAAACCCCAAAGGGCTTCACACTCCATTAACAGGCTATAGGACAGACCCAGTAGGATGTATATGTCTGTCTCTGTGGCTGTCAGAGCCATTTTGTATGTGGTTATTTTTATGTGTGTGAGATGTGACTCTATACGGGGTTAAATCTATTTGTTGTCTCTATGTAATTCTGTGTGTGTGAAAGAGAGAGAGATGGTGGAGGGGGGGGGGAGAGCACTCCTTGGGTAAAACTGTGTTTCATGCCAAGGAATGAGTCTCCTCCCCTCTCCTCTCCTCTCCTCTCCTGTCCTCTCCTGTCCTCTCCTCTCCTCTCCTTTCCTCCCCTCCCCTCCCCTCCCCTTCCTTGGAATATGCATGTTTATGTGTGTGATCCTATATGTAGCTATGCATTTTTTGAAAACTTGTTGTGTGACTTATTGAGTGTGATTGTGTTTCCTCTCACAAGATAAGCTACTTCTACGTGCATTGGCATGTTCATGTACAGGCATGTGGGTATTCCCATCAATTAAGTAATTGTCTCTGTGACTTATGGTGACATGAGGCATGGATCTGCCAAAGTTTGTGGGGGTGATGCTGATATCATGCCAGAAACCATCTCCCTGCACTCAGCAAAGTTCCTAACTTTTCCCCCTGACTGGCAAAGTTCTTTCTTTGAAATGCTTCCAGCACCTGGCTTAATAGACCTTCCTGCGAGCATATTCCCAGTTCCGCACTGCTCCCCAGTGACTGGGGACCTTTTGTCAAGCACATATGAAATTAAGTGAAATAAAAATCATATTAAAAATTATTACCATCTAACAGCCATTAGTCTGCACACTGCTGTCAGCTTGTGATGGATTCCTCACTTACTTCAATGAATGTTCTAACGACAGTGATAAAATCACTCAGAAAAAATAGAATAAACTGTTAACCCTCTCCCCATCGACACTTGTTTTTCTTTGAGAAAAATACAATAAAGAATCTTGGTGTAAGGGGTTGAGTCATACATGACTCTTAGGACTGAGAGATGAGCTGGGTGCTGGATGCTGGGTTTCCACCTCTGAGTTTTGGGGAGAGTTTAGACTTTAGACTCGGGCTCTGGTTTCTGAGTTCTGGGATGAGATTTGAGTTCTAGGTTAGATATTGAGCTGTTCCTGAGTCAAATCAGGTAGGGCCTGGTACTTGTATTTTTAGACTTCATACTAGGTTAATTGATTTTAAAAGATTTATTACAGATCTACATCTGATAGGAAGGCCAGGTAAGCAATAATGTGTAGCTGAGTTGAGGCAGTGGCCAAGGGACTGGGACAGTGGGCAGATTAGAAAATTACTTAAAAGGTAGAATAGACAGGACTAGCTAATGGGTTTTATTTGCAGTAGAGAGAGTGAAGCATCACAGATGTTTATTGCTAACGTGACTAGAGGATGGAGGACATTTTTCATTGAGATAGGGAGCAGATGTTCTTTCTTCAGTGGGAGGGAAGAATTCAGTGTTGAGTTCACTGAGTTTGGGGGCTTCTGGCCATCCTGGACAGCTGTGAGGAAGGTTGCTGGACTCCTGGGTCTGGAGCTGCAGAAAGGGTGTAGGCTAGAGAGACAGATTTGGGCACCCTTGGCACTCATGTGGGTGTTGAACACGGGAAGTAGAAGAGATCATCCAGGGAGTATGTGGAGTGAGGAGAGTCCCAAGGACAGAACCTTGAGGACAACTGGCCATTGAGAAAAACACAGGAGACAGGAGGAGGGAGAGAAGGGGGAGGGAGGAGTCAAGAAAGTGTGATGTCACAGAAGTCAACAAGGTAGAAAGTTTCAAGTGGGGAGTGGTTGGCAAAGCAAAATGGTGTAAGACATCAGACAGAAACTAGAATATGTTAATGGCCAGATGGAGGTAACCGATGGTTAGATTCAGAGGAGTCAGACTACAGACATACACTCACATGCAGACCTCTCTTCACAAAAAGAACGTCCCTGAGACAACCATTTGCTTTGGATCTTCTGGGGCCTCAATCTTCATGATCTGGGATCCAGGCTAATTTAGTTCCTGTCTGCTGAGGGTGTGGAGACTTCCTGGTGTCACTTTGGTGAAGATGTGTGAGGGAGGAGCACAGGTTGTGCCAAGTCCTCTGGAGGGTGGTCTCAGGGCTCTTTGGGCAAGGGTCAGGGGGCCTTGGAGAATTTTAGCAGTGTTTGAAAGATGATGCTGTGTGTGTGTGGGGTGTCTCTTCCCCTGGGTGGGTTGTCATCTTTCCTCTCCATAAGTCATGGTCCCCATGGTGGGCTGAGGAAATGGAGTCCCTCTTCCTCTCCTCAGAGGCTCCTTTGTGAGAGTTGCAGGGCATGTATGCTTCACAATGAATGTGAGACTGCCGAGTTTGGAGGAAAGGTGACCCATCTGAGGCCACACAGCCAGCCAGGGGCAGAGTGGGGACCATGGCTATTTGGGACCTAACATAATATCATCCCAAGTGAGACTGGAATGCTGTTGGGCTTTGATTCCCTTTCTCCTCTCTCAGCAAGGAGCTGCCCCCTCACCATCCTTGGGATGGTGTGGACCTACATTTGCAAGACAAAGCAACCAAGGAAGATGGATGATAATTCAGGGCCTTGTTGCCCCTGTAGCTATGACATGCAAACATACCCAATAGGACAAATTCTTCCCCATGCCATCTACTTCCCCCCTTTTTGCTTTATAGGGCTGGGATGATATCTGCCCTTTTGGATTCAAATAACCAAACCCATTCTATCTGGGGATGCTTTTCAAGGACAAGAGATCTTGCAGAACCCCAGGGCAGCGGAGGCAGCCAGCTCCAGGGAAGGTCCAGGAGTAGGGTCAGAGAGAAATCAGATGCAGGTAGCCTCATCCTCCATATTTCTGTGTGTCCAGAGCCAAATGACCTTTCAGCTGTGCCTCTCTGTGCACCTTTTCATTCTCCTCTCTGCAACTAGGCTCTCCCTGCTTCTCCATATCTGTGGACAAACACAGCTGCCACACGATTTCTGAGTTTACATATCTGCAGGGCAAGCTAAGACAGATTTGTGCCCCTCTGTGCTGGACACAAATTCCATATTCCTGGGACTGAGGATCTGATTGCCCAACCTCTGAGCCTGAGCCAGGTGTTCACCTCTGGTTCAATCAGCTAGGGCTGGAGCCACTTTGAAATAATAAAACAGATGATGATGACAACAACAATGATGATAATAATAAAATCTAGTGTTTGCTACATGTTGAACACTGTTTCAAGTGCTTTACATGTTTAATTCCTCTATTCCACACATCAACCCTGAGATAGGTGCCTAATTATCAACCTCACTGTACAGATGAGGCACAGAGAGTTTAAGTAACATGCGCAAGGTCACGCAACTAGCATGTGATTGAGCGGGACTTTGAACCCAGCAGTCATATCCTAGCGCATGTGTGCTTGACCACTATACTATTCTGCGTCTTGAATATGGATGTCAGACCCACCCCTGGAAGGGCAGCTGTTAGAGGAAGGGGGTGAGAACTGGACAGACTTCTCTAGAGTTGTCTGCTACATTCAAGTTCATAGACAGTTGGAGGCAAAAACGAAAGAGGCTGGAACAAATGCCAGAAGTGGGGGAGGCCTCAGGCACAGACTAGGGGTCAGGGTTATGACAAACTGGGCAGGTGATGGTCCAGGATTCCTGCAAGTGGCCAGCATGGCAAACTGTGGGTGTTAGAAAGGGTCAGGCCTGGGGGCTTCAGGCTGAAGCTCATGGGTACACCCAGTAATGGGGTGAGGAATGGGATTGATGGAGTAACCACGGCTTCCCAACGTCATCCCAGACACGAAGGGCTATGGGTTTGTCACTAGCCCAGGCTCTCACTGGCTTAGGCCTGTGCAGGGTAGCGACCCAGAGGTAGCTGGGAGGGGCTGGAGCCAGCAGGGATTGACATGGGTAGGCAGCCCCACTCCTGGTCCATGCCATGCCCTGAGTGCAGCCCTACTGTCAACTCCTTGTCCAAAGTCACTGACATATTTCAGTGCTGGTGTCTTCACTAGACTCTCCTCTGGTCTTTGGGTGTTTAGTTTGCCAAAGGGCTGCTGATATGAAATTTGTTGGCCTTTATAAAGGGTATTTATGTGGGGTACAAGCTTACAGTTCTAAGGCCATGAAAAGTCCAACGCAAGGCACAATAAGAGGCACTTTCTCAAACAAGTCAGCCGTCCTGTGTTGAAACAAGATGGTGGGTGATCTCTGCCTTCCCTTCTGGACTGTACCATTCTCCAGGATCTCAACTGAGGGCTCATCTCTTACTGGGTCTCTTCTTTCAGGCTTGACTGCTCCGCTTTCTTCCCTATTTCAGCTGCAAGCTATCAGGCAAATGGCTCATTTCTCCCAGGGGCCTCAGCTGCTTGAGCCTCTCCTTTCTGTCTCATGGCAGGATCAAAGATGGCAGAGCTCTTGTGTGTGTGTGTGTGTGTGTGTGTGTGTGTGTGTGTCCATGTGAGTCCATTTATATCAGACCCAGCAAGGGGGCAGGGACTCAACCTGAGTCATGCCTCACTGATGTGGTCCAATCAAAGGCCCTAAAGCAATCTTATGAAGTAATCTAATCAAAGGCACCTCAACTGAAGTTAACGCAATCAAAAGGTATCATAGCCAGAGGAACAGATAAGTTTACAAACAATATTTCTCTTTTTGGGATTCATAAAATAATTTCAAACTGCCACAGGTGTCCAAGGCCAAAGTTTCCCTCTTGGGGTATACTTCTCACCCCTGAGGAGGCAGGTAAATGGATGGCTAAGAATGTGGACTTTGGAGTCAGACAGGTCTGGATTTGAATTCTGGCTCTGTCATAACCAGCTAAGAGAACTTTGGCTATTTCTTTTAAGCCCCTGTTTCCCCAGGTGTAAAGAGGGGATGATGATACACCTGCTCCACAAAGTTGCTCTGAGGAAGAACTAGGATAATGCCTGTGAAGTGCCTGCCACTCGGTGCTCATCAGGTGTAGCTGATATTATTGTGATTAATCCTTTGCCCAAAGTCTAACTCAGGTCCCTCTCATTCCCAGAGACAGGCCTCTTGTGTATTTCTCTGTGTAGCTGGTAGTTTGGCACAAAGGCTGAAGTGTTCCTTGAATTGCCAAGCACAGAGACTATGGGAAGAGAAGCTGGTGTCCCTTCTAAATGGGGGGTCTGGGGTGGTCTCTGGAGAGAAGGCTCCATAGCCCACAGATATGCTGGCATTGGCTCCTTCTCCCAGAAGGATGTGCTTCTGGAGCAGCCCACACACGGCTTATGTGGGACAGGAAAGCTTCTAAGAGGGTCCCTGAGACCTTGACCATGTTCTGCTGGGAACAAGGGGCCATGGCCAGAGGGAGGGAGGGACCTGGTAGGCAAGTGCAGAGGGAGTAATGTGGCACCTTGGGAAGCAGGAGCCGGGTCACATAGGGCTGGGTTAGGAACGCAAGAGCACGATGGTGACCCCAAGGCCCATCTTGGCACCGGCACCTGAGGCCAATTGCAGGGTAACAGTCAGAACCATCAGACCCAGGGCTGGAGTGAAACCGCCCCTTCTGGTCAGAAAAGTCACCACACAGAGGTTATGGCCTCACCCATGACCTTGGCCCAAGTATTTCTGGTGGTGTCTTGTGATGATTTTGGGGTACAGCAATTCAGGGGCTGTTTGTGGGATTGGGCTTTCTGGGAAACTACTCCCGCATTCATTTATTCATCATATATTTACTATAGGGTTACTCAGTGCCAGGGATTGCAATGGGTTCAGGGGACAGCCTCATGAAGTGGGACATTAATCAAACAAAAACACCAATAACTACCGTTAGACAGTGGTAATTTTTTTTTTTTAAGTACAAGGAGCTATAAGAATATGTAACAGGGAGGCCTGGTTTTTATTGAGGGAGCAGGGAATTTAAGCAGAGACCTGAGGGCCTAAGAAAGAGTGAGGGAAACGGGGAAGGGGAGCTTGGGAAAAGTGTTCTAGGCCGAGGGAACTCCCTAAGCAGGAGGATGCAGGTTCCATCTGAGGAGATGGCGCCCGGGCGGAAGGGAGAGAAGAGGGAGGCCAGGCTGGGGAGCCACAGAAGGGGGCTAAGCAGAGGAGTGACATGGTCAGGTTCGTATTTTTAAAAGACCACGAAGGCTGCTGATCAGAGAACAGAGGGAGAGGGGTGGGAAGCCGGTCGACAGATTAGGAGGCTACTGCGGTTGTCCAGGTGGCTGCCCCAGATCAGAGTGAGGCCCAGGGAGCCACGCGGTGACGTCCCAGAGACAGGCAGGGGCAGGCGAGTCCTGGTGGCATCGCAGGGCCTGAAGCGAGCGGGACGGCCCTGAAGCTGGACCTAGCTCTGCCTGTTTCAATCACCCGAGCCAGCGGATTCCCCTTGTGCTTAAGCCACCTTGAGTTGGGCTTTCTGTCTCTTCAAACAGAAAGATTCCTAATGGACACATAGGGAAGGAGAGTTTGTGGGGTTGGCAAGAGAATCCTGGACTGGTCTGACTTGCCCAGTGCGTCCCTTAGCCATCTGTCAGTGACAAGTACAGATATAAACATCCCAAAGCCTGCTGAAGCCTGGGGCTCACCGATAAGCATCTCATCACCAACAGCGACAATAACGGTCTCCTTCACTGAACGCATCTGCCCCTGGTGCCGGCACCACCTTGTTGGACCCTCAGGTGGCCTGGCTGCTGGGGTGGTGGGGTGGTGGTGTCTGTTGATGGGAATCCTCAGGCCCCGGGAGATGGGAGTTGGGCGAGACCTGAGGGTGTGACCAGGTACCAATAACCAGGGTTGCCCAGGAAGACGAAACTCTGACTAGCTTTGGGCCAGGGTCGCTCTCCAAGGAGGGAGGAGGCACTGTGTTGGGAGCTGATGCCTCAGTCCTTTTCAACCCAGTTCCCTTTATTTCATTTCAAAGAATGTTTATTGAGCAACCACTATGTGTCCACACTGGGGATATAAGAAGCCTGAGTGACAGAGCCCCTGGCCTCACCAGGGTTAGGAAAGGGTGCCACTGCTGGCAGAGAGCTGGGGTGCTGGGTAGGGAAACTGAGGCAGGGACCTGGCATACTAGTAGGGTTGACACCACGGGGAAGGGAAGGCTTTGGGATAGCTCCCCTCCCACTGTGACCTCACTGGTGGTTATAAAAGTGTCTCTGACCCATTTCATTCTCAGATTTGCTTCTGCCCTGACCTGGGTTGGCTCAGACACTGTGTGGGGCCGAATTTGTGGAGCCCCCTGAAACTGAGGGGGAAGGCACAGCAGGGATCACATGGTGGGGCTGGAGGTGGGACTGGTGACCCACTCTGGGGGTCTAAATGTTCACTGGGCCCCATGGGGGCTGGCAATCTTGGCTCAGTAAGAGGGCTGAGACCCAGGCTCCCTCTCTCCAGAGACTGGACTTGAGCTGTTGGGAACATTCAGGGGCTGGGACAGAGCCTGGGTACGGGGGCCTGGGGTCAGAGTCCTCCCTCAGGAATCAGAAGCCCATGTGTGCAGCAAGGAGATGTGAAACAGGGCACAGGGCTCTGGGAGAAACCCTGGATTCTGCTGGCTCTAAGGCTTGGGATTCCCACACTCCATGGCTGAAGAGCAAGGCTTTGCATCAGCCTTCTCAGAGGCTGGAAAGGCGGGTTTATAAGGGAACCTCAGAGTCTGGATGACTCTCATTATCCTTGACTGGAAACCATAGAGGACAGTAGAATCAGCTCTGGATTTACACTTGGGCACCACCACTTAGACGCCGTCGACCTGGGACAAGTTCTTGGCCCTAACTGACTGCTTTTCCCCACCCTAAAATGGGGGTCATGCCTTGTTGTCCCTGGGTGTTGTGCCTAAAACAGAGACTGAAGCATCTGGCAAAGGGTGGGTGAATGTGTATTGGAGATTTGACACTCCTGTGTTTGAGGCGTCAGGGCCTGTAGAAGTTGCCTCAGGGGAGGGAGGAGAAGCAGGTTGTTGGCAAAGAGTTGGGGATGAAGGACGGAAATATATGTGCCCTCCTGGCCCACATCTGAGCAGAGGAGAGAGGGTGTGTAGGCAGGAGCTGAAGGACCATTTTCACCAGGGAGCACGATGACTTGGGGCAGGGGCTGAGCTGCTGTGGGCACGTGAAGGGAAAGCCCACGGGTGGACTGGCTGCAGGCACAGCTGTACCTAGGGCCTCCGATGATGCTGTGCGCAGGGCTTTAGTGCCAGACCGCCACGTTTCAACTCCTAGCAGTGCCCCTCGCCCATCGAGGTGGGTGAGGCTCATTCGTCTGTAAAATAGGGACAGTGATTGCACCTACCTTGTGGGGCGCCGTGAGGCACCCATGAGATGATGCCTGTCAGGCACTGTTCTCCCCTCGCCCTCTAAAGCTTGGACTCAGGAAAGCTGGCCACGCCCACCTCTCTCAGGCACCTTCGTTTTTGTCAGCGCCAGGCCCCGGGGGCGGGGCCTCTGTGGCATCCCAATCAGGCTCCATTCTCATTGGCTCCAGGCGCGGGGGCGGGGCCTATGGCGGATGGTGTCGTGCACATGCGCAGGCAGGCTGAGAGCGCCACAGCCCCGCGTGTGTGAACTGTCGTCGTTATGATTTTTGGCACGTGCACATACTCTCCATACGATTATTTTCTTAATACATATTACAAATTGACCTTTTTTTCTTTTACAAAAATTTATTTTAAAAGGACAGTTTACCTCGTTTTGGGAGACATAATGTGAAGGATTCAAATTCAGACCCAGGCCCTTTGTAGCTGTGCGATTTTTGGGCCAGTACTTAACCACTGTGTGCCTCAGTTTCCCTATCTGCTCAGTGGAGACAATAACGAACCGACCTCCTAGGGTTTTCTAAGGATTAAATGAGTTAAAATCCGCCAAGCTCAGGACAAATGCCAGACTCCTTGTAAGCGTTATATATGGCTTAGCTATTGTTATCATTACTGTTGTGTTGAAAACGCAGCATTACTTGCTTTAAATGGAAGGCAACTATAAAAATAAAAGTAATGAAGATGTAACAGGGCTATTAAATTCTAGCCAGTTCCTACAGCCTGGAGCTCCAAGCCCTGGGCCTGCAATTTTCATTTAAAAGGGCACTTTGCAATGTTGGAGTGACATGCCAGCACCAAACAGAGACTTTCTTCTTGACCTGAGCAGAAGGTCTGAAGACAGTTAAAAGGGAAACAACTCCCCCACTAATAATGCACTGGGGTTTACTGCTCTGCCAGCAGCGTAACCCTCCCTGGGAAGCACCTAGGCAGAGGACAGGGCTGGGCAAAGAGGACAGACGGACACATAAGCCTGGGCTGTGCCCTAGGGTTTTGCCAGTTGCCCACTGTGTGGTCTGGGCTGAGCAAGTTCTTCCAGCTCTGAGCCTCAAGTTTCTCACCTGAAAATGGAAGCAAACCAGGTGGCCCTCCTAGGGTTGCTTGAGGAGTGGGTATGATGAATCGGTCAAGGGCTTAACACAGACCTGGGCACACACCCAGACTCAGTGGCCTTCTTTAGTGTGACAGGATGGCTTTAAGACCCACATCTGAGGACAGGGCTGGAGAAAAGCCAGGAGACCTGGGGGGTGGCACAAAGTCCACATTTAAGGGTACAATTTGCAGAGACTGGTGGTTTGGGCTGTTTCTGCAAAAGCAGCTCTGGGTTCATGTAGGATTTTTGCTGTTTTCAAGGTTGAGGAAGCCTGCGGAGGGGGCCAGGGTGTCCCTGAAAACGGTCACGGGAGCCGCGGCGGCCTCAGTGCACTGCCGCCATCCAGGAGCCAAGCGGGTGCTGGTGGAAGCTGCCTAACGAGCACCGGTGGCAGAAGTGGCCCGTGCACGACCACGCTCACTGAGCGGAGCAGTGAGATGTGACCAGGAGGAACGAGGGACCTGCCCGGGCCTCCCCAGCATGCACTCACTGCCAATTTGCTGGTGACCCTGCGCCAGGCTCTTAACCTCAATACCTTAGCGTCTCTGTCTTTAAAGTGCAAGTGCTGCCACCTTGGATCTTAAAGGTTTTAGAGGCAGCACCTCTTCTAGAGTTAGGGCATGGGAGGTGCTGGGGGGAGGGTAGCCTGGGTTCAAGGGCCAGCTCTGCTTGGATTTGCTGTGTGACCTTGGGCAAGTCCCTATGCCACTCTGGTTCTCAGTTTACTCCTTGGTTCCAAGAGTTGGTCTGGGTGATGCTGATGAGCTCAGTCTCAGTGCCTGGGATTCTGTGGGGCTGCAGGGAGAGGGTCCAGCTGATGTGGCAGAAGAAAGGCTGAGCAGGGGGAGAATTCTTGCTTGCAAGGTGCCTCTGGACAGCATCTTCACCCCTTCCAAGGGGACTCTGGGCTGGGCAGAGGAGCAGTGACAGAGTCTAAATGACTGGGCTTTCCGTGTGACCCTGGGCATCTGTCTCCACCTCCCTGAGCTTCAGTCTTCTTATCTGTAAAACGGGATGACCAGAATATGTGTGATGATGACACTATGGGAGTAAAAAGCTGCACACATTGTCCAGTTCCCAGAAGGGCTTAATAATTGATGGATAATAATGAAACTGGTAGTGTTCATTATCATCGTGTTTTGTGGCTGGTCTTATTGTTCTTGTGCAGATGCCGAACCAGAAGAGTGGTGAGTTAATACAAAGGTGGGGAGGCCAGGGCAGGCCGGGGCTCCGGGAGCTGAGGGGTTAAGTCTCCATGGAAACAGGCATGCATTATTTACGCGGCCTAATGAATAAAACATTTATGTGGTGGGCTAATAAATTCCCTCGCACAAAGCAAAGTAAGCTATGATTTAAATATCGGCCTCCGCTGGCTGGCTGAGTTATGGAGCCTGCTCAGGGAGACCCTCTTGGTTTTACACCTCCATCCGCTAGAGGGAGGGGGCGGGAGAGAAGGAGGGAGGCAGAGAGCGGGCAGGGGGAGGCCCTTCCTAGGAAGAGCCTTTCAGGGCCCTCCTGACCTGAGGCCTGAATGCTCTGCTGCTCCCAGCATGCCCTGGCCCCCGCAGCCCACCCAGGCTGATGTGACCCCCTCCCGGGGTCATCCCCCTGGGTGAGGATGGTGGGTTGGAGGACGGGAATGGCTGGCCCCTGCCCAGGGACTGGCTTTTGTGGCAAGGGCCAGAGGTGGAGACTGCTGCTGGGGTCTCCCAGGAGCAGCGGCTTTTCTTGGGGGGATGGGGGTGACACCTCTGGGGCTGAGGGGTGTGGAGAAGACCCTTGGGTAATGTAAGCCCACCTGGGTTCTCCCTGGGGTAGTGTGGAATCAAAAAGGGGTGGGGGGCCAGCTGGGACAAGCTCAAGGGGGAACTTGAAGAATAAGAGTGGGGGCATGGAGGAGGGTACATGGGGTTGTTTAGGGGAAACGATGTGGCTCCCCCTCAGCCATTGCCTGCACCTCTCCTTTGTCTCTCTATGGTTTTATCTTACTCTCTTTTCTTTCTTTTTTCTGCCTGTCTCTCTCTTTCTGTCTCTCTGTCTCTCTTTGTTTTCCTTCTTCTTTCTCTGTCTCTTTCTCTCTTTTTCTGGCCATCTTGGTCTTTTTATTCTCTTTCTGTCCCTCCCTGTGTCTTTTTTTCTCTAACGCTGTCTCTCTCTTTGTGTCTCTGTCTCTTTGTATCTCTCTGTCTCTATATGTTCGTCTTGGCCAGTTTCTCTCTCTGTCTCTCTAACTTTAACTCTCTGCCCATCTCTGTCTCTCTCCTGGTGGAGTCTCATAAGGCAGGAGAAGGGGTTCCCAAGTGCCTGGACCAGGGTGGGGGGGCCCACTGGGCATCTGAAGACGGGTGGTCGTAAAGGAGGAGAGGACTTCCTTGGGACCTGAGGAGTTGCGCATCTGTGTGACACACATCGGGTGTCAATTGGAGACAATGAACCTGGGGAATGGGAATGAGAAGGGCTTCCCCCAGCAGGGGAGAGGCCATCAGAAGGAAGGGTTTCCCAGCTGGCCAGGATCCAGCTGGACACAGACCCTCAAGGAGACTCCACCCATGAGAACCTGGTTCTTCCTCCCTCTATTACTGTTATTCAGCCTCTCTGAGCCTCTGCTCCTCCTCTGTAAGATAAGGATCACGACACTGACCCCATGGATCTGTCGTGGGAATTAGATGAGATTCTGTATGTAACTATTGTTATTTGAGTTGGAGACGACAACTGCCTCCTCTGTGGGAGATTTGATTACTGGTTCTAACTCTTCACCTCTTCTTGTATCATGCCCTTTGTTATGGGACTTTGCAATCCTCCCCCATTAGAAGTGGAGTGAATTTTTGTACCCCTTGCCTTTGGACTTGCCCGTGTGACTTTTTGTGGCCAATGGGACGTTAGCAGATGTGATGCAAGCAGGGGCATAAAATGAGTGTCTGTGGCTTGTCCCCTTGCGCTCTGACATTGCCATGAGAACAACATGTCCCGCTGGTCCTGGGAGGATAAAAGACATGTGGGGCAGGCATGGACCCAACCTGCAGCTCAGAGCCAAGGTCAGCCAAGCCCAGTCTAGATCGGTCAACCACAGCAATCTGCTGACAAGTGATAAATGTTTATTAATGTGTGCCACTGAGATCATGTGGTTGTTTGTTATGTAGCAAAAGCTGACTGATGCATCCTTCATGCGTCTTTAGCCTGATCTTCCCCAATTACCCTAAATGCTTCTCACGTGATGTGGTCTTGGTTCTTCTCCTTTCCTGATTTACTTTCCTGCAAAAGAAAAACATGGGCCTAGATGTGGGTGCAGACAGGGCACAGAAAACCAACTGGTCACTGGCATCATCTGGTTCGGCCACACAGAGGGGTGTGAATCTGGACAGCCCTCCCTGCTTGGGATAACCTCCCCTCCTGTAGGCTCAGGTACCACCCACACCAGCACCTTGGGAGAGCTATTGGGCCCCCTTAGCTGGGAGGCCTTTGCAATTCTGACCTTAGAAGAAAAGATGCCATAAAGTAGAAAGGTTGCCTGGCCTTTTGGGAGGCCTGAAAAGGGGGATTTAAACTTCAAACAAGTTCCTTATGTTGGATTAGGCTCTCTTGGCCACAATCTGGAAAACCCAGCCCAAGGCCAGTGACCATGAAACCCCACATTTGACAAAGGCCCTCCCGTCCCCAACCACTGGAACATTGGCTTCCTGCTAGCACCAGGGCCCAGGTCTGCAGCCTCGGGAGAGTGTGCTGCCTCCCAGAAAAGCATCCCTCTCTTTGACCTGGGGCTGGGCACCCCAGCAGCAGGGCTGGTCATGCTGCTTGCCCACTCTTCTGGTTATTGATTGCTATGAAACGAACTACCTTGGAATGTAGGGGCATACAGCAACTGCCATTTTATTATGTTCATGATTCTGTGGGTCAGGAATTCAGGCAGAGCACAGTGGATATGGCTCTTCTCTGGCCCATTCATTATGGGGCCTCAGGTAGAGTGGCTTGACCAGTTGGAGTGGCTAGAATGGCTCGACTGGGGCTAAATATCTGAGGTCCCAGGCCTTGTCCGTGTGGCTTCCACAAAGGCTGGAATGTCCCACATGATGGCTGGCACCTGAGCTGGGATGGCTGGGACAGTGGGATCAGACAGGCATCACTGTCTCTCTCTCTCTCTCTTTTTTAGGAGGTACTGGGGATTTAACTCAAGACTTTGTACATGGGAAGCAGGTGCTCAACCACTTGAGCTACATCCACTTCCCTACTGTCTTTTTGCTTGGGCTTCCTCAGAACATGGTGGTCTCAGGGAATATAGACTTCTTACAGTGTGTCTGGCTTCCCCATGGTGAGCATCACTTCTACCAGGTTTATTGGTCAAAGCTATCTCAGACCAACTCAGATCTGAAGGGGTTGGAAGAATAGACTCCACCTTGATGGGAGAATGGTATGCATGCTCAGAGAGGGGTGAGTTGGTGACCCCCTTTTAGGGACAAGGACCACATCTACCTTGTAGTGGGGCAGAGGGGAAAGCCTCTCCCTGCTCCCCGGGCCGAGCTAAGGCATGAGCTTGCAGGCCATGCTTTAGGTTTAAATTGCAGTTCTCCTTGTATCATTGATATAAAGTCAATGGCCACCCGAGGTTCTGAGGGGAGTGAGGGGGAAGAATAGGTGTAATATGGGGTGCTTTGGGGACAGTGGAATTGTCCTGCATGACATTGCAATGACGGATACAGGCCCTTATACATTTTGTCAAAACCTATAAAATTGTGCAGCACAAAGTATAAACCATAATGTAAACTATAGACCATGCTTAGTAGCAATGCTTCAATATGTGTTCATCAATTGTAACAAATGTACCACACTAATGAAAGATGCTGTTAATGGGACATTGTGTGGGAAGGGGAAGGGGTGGGGTATATGGGAATCCCCTATATTTTTTATGTAACATTTATGTAATCTAAAACTTCTTTAAAAATAAAAAATTAACTCAAAAAAATTTTGCAGCTCTGCCCATCATTAACAAGGTCTTCAGCTACTCAGTGCTTCCCGTCTGCCATCTGTAAAATGGAGGCAACAACAGTTGCTCTGAGGGTTGTGAGCTGGCAAATGTGCAGGAGTGCCTGGCACAGAGGACGCCCACCAGCTCTAGTTCCTCTCTCTGCCTTTGCCCAACCCCCAGAGGCCAACGAGACCGGGGATAACTCACATCTTCTCTCCTAGGCCCCTCTCCATCTCTTCTCCTCTTACTCCCCCAAAGCCTGGAGACTTAGAGTCTCCCCACACTTCCCCCACCACCACTGTGTGACAGCATCACCTCTTTTGGGGTTTTCAAAAATGACAAGAATGTGGCTTCCACTCAAGGGACACCTGCCACATGCAAGGCCGGGGGCCATCCTCCCTCTCCCACTACAGACCCCAGGCAGCACCGGCCTCCCCATGGCTCCGGCAGCTGCCACAGCAGAGGATGCTGTGCCCGGGAGCCCTGACCTCACCTGGGAGGCTGCGGGTAGGTGGGCCAAGGAGGGAAGTGAGGCTACACCTCCTGTGGGCAGGAAAGGTAAAGAGGCTGAAATCCCAGGAGGACCGGCTCCGGCACTTGTGAGGCACTGGGGACTCAGGGAGGCAGCCTAGTGGTCAGGCCCCTGGACTTGGAACCAGCCTGCCCGGTTCCACTCTTGGCTCCACCACTTCTGAGCTCTGAGGCCTTAGGTGAGTGATCTCACCCATTCTGTGCCTCACTTCCTCTTCTGTGAAATGGAGGTGTGGCAGCTGGATATTGTTTATGAATTCCAAAAATAGATATTGGATTATGTTTGTGAACTGTTCTGTCCCTCTGGGCATATTAGATTATATTGGATTCAGAGGTTTTCACTTTTACTTGATTGTGTTGTGATTAAGGCTTTGTCTGGGCCATGTCAGTAGGACATTGAGTCCCCATCCCTTGGTGGGTGGAGACTCACAGAGAAACCGCACTGCAGAGAAGGGAGGTTGGAGTTTTGAGCTGGAGCCCGGGAAGTGAGCACACAGGAGAAGAACACAGAGGAATAGAGATGGCTCCTTAGACATGGCAGAAGCCCCAGGGAGAGAGACAGAGCTGTTCACCTGATAGTCTACAGCTGGCCTTGTGGA
>JAQZBX010055648.1:0-18365 GCA_029593785.1 Cabassous unicinctus | reverse complement strand
GGCTGAATTTTTCTCTTTCTTCTGATTTGTATTTTTTAAATTTCCCTCTCTTTTACATGATTGTGTAAAATAACATGTTTCTTGTATTATCCATCCCACTTCATCTTTTCAATATTATTCAGTATTATCTCCCACTGATCCTCTCAGAAAAACAAATAATAAAGGATTAAGCATAGCAGGGGATGGAATAAAGTAACCGATGTTAAGTGTGGTTTGAGGTGGGAACTAGGGTTCTAGAATGAATTGCTAGAGTCCAGCTGTTGATATTTTTTACATATTATGTTGTTCTGCAGCAAAACAACCATCTAAAACTTAATTTAAAGAAATAATCTTTTTTCTTTAATTCCAAGTTTATTTAAGTGAAGATGCTTCCAGACCTTGAAATTTTCGGATAAATCACAGAAATTTTCTGATAAATCAATTCTCATAATTGAACAAAAATGATGTTTAATTTCCATTAGAAAACAACGCTTTCCCTGTATTTTTAAAGAAGTGGAGAATAATGATCCAATATTTACCGAAAATGTATAACCTTGAAAAACTAGAACATTATATATGGAACTGACATTTAGCTTTGGATAGTGAGTTTGGGAAATCATGAATTTTTATGGACACTTTATTTTTCAACCTCAAATATACTGTAAACATTGCATATTCTTTTATGTAAAAATATTCTTTCTATATTAGATTTTAAAAATACTGATAAAACAAAACTGGAAGGATATTTGAAAAGCTACCTATAATGACAAAATATTCATATCATTGACACAGTAATCCCATGGGTTGTTTTGATGAAATTATTAAAAATAAGGAAAAGTCTACAAATGTGAACAGATTTATTCAAAAGTATTTCATAAGTAATATTTTGAAAACCACTTAAATAAATAAAAATAATTGAATGAAACATTTAATATTAATACATTTTTTCTTTGTAATTTATAACTACTAAAATGCACAATTGCATTATGGATGCCCTTTAGTCATAATATGGATAAAGGTTTTTAACCATCCAAAATGAAAATCAGAATGTATAATATTAAAGTATGATTGCATTTTTATAGAATCGAATATTTGTGAACCTAGAGTAGAACAAGGAAAAGATGATAGAGTAATTCTGAAATTTATTTTAAAGGTATTTTTAAGAGAAATAAAAATGAGACAAAAACAAAACCTTTGAAATATAGGGGTAGGAAAATCATATATGAGTAAAGATTTTATTCATATTTTATAAATATAAGAAATGGTACATCAGGTTGGATCCACAGGATGTGAAACTAAATACCATGCAACTAACATACATAATGAATCATTTCATGTACATAGAAACTTCTCTCAATAATGCCAGCTTCAGTAATTTATTTAAATATCTCACATGTTCTGATGGACAATTAAGGTAAAATTATGGCCATGATGAGCCAAAAGATAGATAAATAATTTCTCTTTAAACACTAACCTATCCAAAATACCTAAGTGGTTAGAAATAATGAATGCAAACTGGCAGCCAAATCAATAAATACTGGTCCCAAGAGGGAATCTCCAAATTTAATGTTTTTGAATTACATAGGAATATTGGTTTTCAGTTATTGAGCAGAATCTATGCACATATGTATCATATACATATACATACACTTAAAGTATCTATTAGAATCTCAAATTTTCATATGAAGAAAAGGTTTTAAACTATTAAAGTGACTTGCTTAAAGTCAGCAATTCTCAGACCTTGGCCTTACAATCCACCACCTGCATGAGTTTGTTTTTCATGAAAAAATCTTGGTTCCACAAAGGAAGTCTCAATGGTAAAAGCATGAGCATCAACATTTTTTTTAAGTTTCCATATAATTATAATGCATGATAAAGTTTTAGAACTACTATATTATAGTGCTTATGAAATTAGAACTATAAAGTAGTAATGCAAAGTCCAAGTACACTGCTTTTACCAAATTATAACTTTCTCTATTTTCTTTGCAGATAAAACATTTCTCATCTGTGCCTTTCTAAGTCAACTGTACCATGTATCTGAATAGCAGTGTGAATGAGTTCATTTTGTTTGGGTTCGCACAGGATGTTCTAAAAGAGGAAATAGTGTTTGTGGTCTTCTTGTTTATCTACTTTGCAACTCTGGTGGCAAATTTACTTATTGTGATGACCATCAGATACAGTCGGATGCTTGGGAGCCCCATGTATTTCTTCCTTTTCTACTTATCCTTTTCTAATGCCTGTTTCTCCACAACCACGGTGTCAAGGTTGATTATGAGAGCCTGACCCAGATATTTGCATCTCACTACCTTGGGTACATGGAGACCTTGGTCCTTGTCTTCATGTCCTTTGATCGCTATGTGGCCATTTGTAAGCCACTATGATACACAAATGTCATGAGCAGACATATCTGTGGTGTTTTAGTGAATCTGGCCTGGGTGGGATCTTGTATCCATCCTTTAGCACAGATTTTCTTGGCTTTGAAATTACCCTTCTGTGGCCTTAATGTTATTGACTGCTATTATTATGATCTGCAACCTCTGTTGAAACTTGCCTGCAAGGACACCTATGTCATAAATCTACTCATAGTCTTTAATAGTGGGGCCATAAGCATGATGAGTTTCATAATCCTGATAATCTCCTATATTTTATTCTTACATTCTCTGAGTAACCATAGTGCAAAAGGAAGAAAGAAAGCCCTCTCCACCTGCACCTCTCACATAACTGTGGTCACCTTATTCTTTGTTCCATGTATATTCACATACAATCGCCCTCCAACCACATTTCCAGTGGACAAGATGGTGGCATTGTTTTACAGTATTGGTATGCCCTTGCTCAATCCTTTGATTTATACTTTGAGGAATGCAAAAGTTAAAAGTACTATGAGAAAGTTATGGTGCAGCAAAATATGACTTGAAGCAGCAGAGTGGAAGAATTGACTCACAAATTCCAATTGATAGAGAAGAGAAAATGTTTTCATCAATATGCAGAATTGCATGTTCTCTAAGTAAAATTTTGGGGGAAGCAAGCAAAATGGCACAGAGCACTGACCTCCATTTTAGTTTGAACTGATATCCCATAGGGTGACAAAACATCAAATGCAGGAAGATTTTGGAAGCCCAAGTACATTCCCTTTCTACTCTTTGCATTGCAGCTTGTGAGCCAGATTCCATTGTGTCTGTGGCTTTAGCTCCATGTTTTATACATATTCTTGTTTTGCTTTACCTTCTCTCTTTCATCCAATGTCATCATTTGGGCCTGTTTAATGCTTAATCCATTTTGTTGGCCTGATGTCACTGAATCTAGATCATATCTTTTGGCTCAATAGTCTGTGAAATCACTCCAAAAAACTACATATGATCCCAAAGAATCATAAATATCAGCTTATAAATCCTATATTCGATTCTTGGTTCCACTGAATCATCCTTAGATGTTATCTTTCATCCAACTCTTGAATATATACAATAGAGAAAACTGTTCTAACTTCTTTTTCAAATAAGGGCAATTCTTGGTAAAATAAACATATTCATTATATTGAGCCATACTCTCTCTGTATGTACTTTAATATTTTTGTTCATCATGTTAAACATTATATATTCATAAAAATTCATTTTCTAGATTTTGGGGGGATGTGTAATTAAAATTAATGGACACTGACCAAAACTCCTGTTTGATGAATTTGTAAAAAAAATTATAATACTGTGAGGGTTATAATATAAATAAGCAACTCTTCAAAAAAGGGTCATATGTAATGAAAAAGGCATTGATTGATACATAACGCATAAGAGCTTTGTAATATCATATAAGATAAAATTTTAATCCATAGGAAAAGAGAAGTTTTAAAAGTCAGTATGGAACATTATATCCTGGAAGCAATATTGTGTGCATTGTGTGCAGTCTTACAGCAGAGAGTAGTTCACTGATTATTAGGTAGCACTACCAGGCCAGTTTTCCTGGCAGGTGCACTTCAATGTTAGGAGGGATATTTTGGTCTATGGCTACTTTAGGTTATGCCCACTAATGCCACTTGTTGAAATTCTACCTTTATCAAGAAAACATCTCATACTTCTGGGTGGGCTCCGCAGGGCAGACCCGGCTGCGTGGAGTCCTTGGTGCAAAGGCAGAGTGGGGGCGGCTAGCGTGTACCTGCGTTCTGGGAAGCAGATGAAATTGCCCAGTCCTGGTGGCCTCCAGAGGGGTCCGGGGGTGAGAAGGTCCCCGGCGAGTGTCATCAGGGGCTGCGCGGAGCCGCAGGCCCTCGGGCTGCAGAAGGCCTGGTTCCCCATGAGAAGTCGCCAACTGCTGGGCCCCACCAAGAGGCAGCTAGACAACTGCGCTGCTGCAGAGGACGCGGAGGTCAGGGGAGCGGAAGAAGGAGGGAGAGGCCGAGATCCAGGAACACGGGCCCAAGCATTGGTTCTCCAAATGGGAGATGCAGAGCCTGGGCGAGGCCGAGCAGGACGAGTAGCTCTCCCCGTGGGCTGCAGGAGGCAGCGTCGCCGCGCAGTCAGAGCACAAGCAGCAGAAGCTGTGTGGCACCTTTTCCAGAACTCGGTATTTGCTCAGCGGTCTGTGTGGAAAAGTTCCTCCATCTCAGAACTCTAGAGCTCCCTGAGACTGACACTAAGGTCTTCTAACCGCTCTACTTCAACGGAAAGTAGGTCATCTGTAGCTACTTATTTGCAAACTTTCCTGGAAGCCATAGCTTTGCATGGCAAATCTGTTTAAATATATTTCTTGGGAAAATGGTTTCATGTTTAGAGTTAAGTCCAAATACAATGTCTGTTTTTTTGTCTATTATAGTGAACACTTGTCCTAGAAATGTTTAAATAGAATGTAAGCTGAGAACTTAAATGGGTAATTTTGGACTGTCAGCTAGCACATCATAAAAAGTATGCTTTTAAGAAAGTTTGAGCTTATTGATGTTAAACTGACAGAATCCTTCGGAAATTTGATTAGAGTTTATTGCTTTACATTTATAGATTGTACATGTTTTCTTACTCATTTCTGAGTTAAAGAATATGATTTATGTCTTAAGAATGCTGTTGTATTTATAATTGTTTCGAGAGCTTGGTTGGTGACCAGGAAAGTAAGAATTGGATTGTTCTCATGGGAATTCCCCTGACAGTGATCTAATGTGTCTGTTGAGAGTGAGCACAGATGGCCTCAGTAGGCTTGTGTAAGGTGAGAAGACTCTTTATGCCTATTGTCATTTAGGTCGTTCTTGCTTTGGTAGTCAAGACTGTCAGCGATGCAGTCAGTGAACAGGTCCATCATCACTACCCCAGGCCAGACCTATCAACAAAAGGCATTCTCCTCCAAGGGAGTTGAGTATGAACTGGAGAAGCCTGGGAAATGTAGTCAGTGATAAGTTTGTTGTCTCTTGTTGCTCTCTGATACAGATTTCCAAAGAGGACTGAGAGTGTTACCTTCTGTATGACAATTTTCAAACTGAGGGAAATATAACAAAACAAGAGTGAAACATGACTTGGTTGAAACCAAGATGAAAACATGGATCAAGCAAATGATTAACCAGATGGAAGGAATCAGTGAGGTTAGTCTGAGTCCTCTTAAAAAGTTGGCAGGGCACACAGTAGGTCTTCTAAAACAAAATAACCTGATTATCAAAGTAGTGGGGTATATGCAAAGGCCTTCTAGATCACAGAAGCTTTACTGCTTATAAAAGTTCTTTCTCTCTCTGGCAAACCTTGATTCCTCTAAAACCCCAATCAAAACATGGGATTGGAAAAAAATGAGTTTTTTTTTTCCTGATTTGTGGCAATTTTGTAAAACAAACAAAAGCCTTTTATTGCAAGAAAGTCCATGATGTATGTATGTTGTACTCAAAACTGCACACTGTTTCTAATAGAATGGAACTATTAAGCCATCACAACTTTTGAAACTACTATAAAAAAGAGGATGATGTGTTCCTATTGGATTACAATTTTATGATACTTTTCCTGTAAGTGTGGAAAAACCATTATTGGAAGCATACATAGTTGACAGATTAATTTTATTGCATGGCAGAATTTGATGTAATGGTTTCTTCTTAAGCATTCTGGTTTTCTTCCTTTATCATCAAGTGGATTTATGATTCACTCCAAATATAAAGTAGCATTTTCTGTATTGTACTATTATACATTAGGGGATAGTTTTAAGAAATAATAAAGTCACACTTGTTATAAAAAAATTTTTTTTAATCATTTGGCAATTGGATTTCCTATAAAGTCTCCTCCCTGAGCATGACCAGGGACTATGATAAGTATTTTTGTATTCTTTTTTTTTCATGGCAGCTCACTAAATTTATATTTTAATCCATGTACTGTTAACTAGTGATTTTGGGCAACAGGAGACTGTCCATCTCTGGAGAACAAAATGATGAAGATTGTTTACTTATAAAAGTCTGGACTTCCAATGGAAGTCTGGACTATGGCAGAGAAAATCATTTAATACCACTTTGAGAGGCTCTAATGGTTAACTGTGCTGATTGATGTTCAAACTGTCATTATAAAAGTATTGAAGACTTAATTTAAGCCCATATTTTTACTGTAAAACCTCTCAAGGTGAAATTCTTATTATTGACCATAAGGCATAAATTCCTGGTTTGTGTCCTAAACTATCAACAAGCAACCTACCATGTCAAAAGTTTAGCATTGCTATATAGAGAAAAGGGAAGATTAGGGATTAAGAAAAAAGGAGTATAGAAAGGAGAAATGGTGATGAAGTGAAGGTGGTAGAGGGAAGAAACCTCTTTCTCTTGTATTTTAGAATTACCTCTGTGCATCAGTATTCCTGAAAGTAAAGTAAAGATCAGGATACTTTTCTCTCTCATTAATTAATATAAATTGAGATTCCTGTGGACAAACATGTATTTAGAAAACCAAAATTCAGAGATTCAGCTTCTTTCTTTATGATACTTTAAAACTATCAAATTCAAATTGAGTATTCACTTGGCTTTAAGTAATATCTCTCTGCTAATGACTCTCAAATTTATGATTCTACCCTAGACCTCTCACCTGAATGCCAGATTTTATATTCAAGTAATCACTTGATATCTTCTATGTATCTAATAGGTATCTTCACAATTAATGAGTCATTGTTCTTACCCCTCAAAAAATGCTATGTCTGTAACCTTCTCCAGACAAATCCATCATAATTCCAGTTACCCAGCCTAAAACATTGAAGCTAAATATTGGTGATATCACAATTCATATTTAGTCTATTAGGAAAAAATATTGTTTTCCTTCAAACTCTATCCAGAATCTGATATATTTTCACACCATTTTCCCTACTTTCCTGGTCTGAGCTGCAGTCATCTTTTGTCTAGATTTTAGCAATAGACTTTCATAATTCTTTGATTCTATTCTTGTCCTGTTGAGTCTATGCTCAGCACAATTCCAGAGGTTCCTTTTAAAATTTGTGTTTTGAGTTAGGCTGCTTACCTGTAGAAAACCCTTAAGTTACTCTGTTTCATTCAGAGTAACAGCCAAAATCCTTACAATGATTTGACCTTCTGAAACCTCTTTAGCCTCTTTATTATGTATCCACACATATTCCTTCTCTTTTCTCCACCCACACTCTCATACTTCTTCTTCATTGATGACACCAGACAGGCTTACTTCTTTTTTTTAAACATGTAAATGAAGCATGCAATTCATCCAAAGTTTACAATCAATGATATTTGTTATAATCACATACTTGTGTATTCATCACTTCAGTCATTAATGTTTTCATTAATTCAATAATAAAAATAATAACCAAAAAACAAACAAACAAACAAAAAAATTCTTCACCTCTCAATCTCTCTATGCTTCCCCGACTGTACATAGCTGCTGTTTCTGGCTATTCTATCCAAAGTGTATAATCAATGCCTTTTAGTATAATGACAATGTTGTACATTTATTATATAAAAAATTTTAGAACAATTTCATTATTCCCAAAAGAAAGACTCCACAACCATTAGCATTCCTTTCTCAGACCTACATAACCACTGATCTCATTTTATCTTTATAAATTGATTTATATTTACATTTTATATTAATGGAATCATACAATATGTAATACTCTGTGTCTGATCTCCTTCAAATAGAATAATGTTTTTTTTGTCTGATATTAACATTTTGTAGTATTAACTTACATTTGTTCAGCTTCAAAGAAAAATGGTCTTATATATGCAATTCTACCCATATTCACATTTCACATAATATATTTAGTTCATAATAGAGCAATCATAGAGTATTGTTCCTTTTGTGTCTGGCTTGCTTCACTCAACATAATGTCCCCCAGGTTCATCCATGTTGTCATGTTTCATGACTTCATTTCTTCTTACCACTGAATAATATTCCATCCTGTGTATACTCCACAATTTGTTCATCCATTCATCAGTTGATGGACACTTGGGTTGTTTCCAACTTTTGGCTATCGTGAATAATTCTGCTATGTACATCGGTGTGCAGATACCTATTCATGTCACTGCTCTCAGTTCTTTTGGATATATACCTAGCAATGGTATTGCTGGATCCCATGGCAAGTCTATATTCAACTTCCTTAAGAACTGCCAAAGAATCCTCCACCAACAGTGAATTAGCGTTCCTATCTCTCTACATACTCTCTAACATTTACAGTTAACTGACTTTTTAATAATGCACAGCCTAATAGGTGTGGAATGATATCTTATTTTAGTTTTCTTATGCAATTCCCTAATAGCTAGTGATGTTGAATATTTTTTCATGAGTTTCTTCTCCATTTGTATTTCTTCTTTGGACAGCTGTGTTTTCAAGTCTTTTGCCCATTTTTTAATCAGATACTATGTCTTTTTATTGTTGACTTGTATGCTCTCCTTATATATCATGGATATTAAAACCTTACATGTGATTGTCAAATATTTTCTACCACTGAGTTGGCTGCCTTTCCACCCTTTTAACGAAGTCCTTAGAAGTGCAAATGGGTTTAATTTTGAGAAGGTCCCATTTATCTATTTTTTCCTTTGGTTGCTCATGCTTTGGGTGTAAGGTTTAAGAAACTACTGCGTACTACAAGATCTGGAAGATGTTTTCCTACCTTTCCTCCTAGGAGTTTTATGATTATTATTTTTTTTAATATTTAGGTCCTTGATCCATTTTGAGTTAATTTTTGTATAAGGTTGAGATAAGGATCATCTTTCTTTCTTTTGGATGTTGCCATCCAGCTCTCCCAGCACCATTTGTTGCATAGACTGTTCTGGCCCAGTTGGGTGGGCTTAACAGCCTTCTCAAAAATCGCTTGACTGTAGATGTGAGGGTCAATTTCTGAGTTCTTGATTCAGTTCCAATGGTCAATCTGTCTGTCCTTATGCCAATACCATGCTGGGTTTTTGTTTGTTTGTTTGTTTGTGTTTTGTTTTTTACCACTGTAGCTAAATAATATGCTTTAAAGTCAGGAAGTGAGAGTCCTCCAACTTCCTTCTTCTCTTTAAGACATTTTTGGCTATTTGGGTCCCCTTATGCTTCCAAATAATTTGATTATTGGCTTTTCATATTCTGCAAAAAAGGCTTTTGGAATTTTCATTGGGATTTGGTCGATTCTGTGAATCAGTTTGAGTTGAATTGACATCAAACAATAGTCTTCCATTCCATGTATACGGAATGTCCTTCCATTTATTGAAGTCTTCTTCAGTTTCTTTTACCAATGTTTTATAGTTTTCTGAATGCAGGCCCTTTATGTCTTGGTTAAGTTTATTCCTAAATATTTGATTGCTTTATTTCACTATTATAATGTACTTTTTTTTCCTGATGTCCTCCTTAGATTACACATCAGTAGTTTATGAAAACACTTTTGTTTTATGCTAAAACACTTTTTGTTTTATTAAGATACAATGAAATAATAAAATTACAGACCAATATCTCTAATGAATATAGATGCAAAAATCCTCAACAAAATACTTGCAAACAGAATCCAAAGGCACTTTAAAAGAATTATACAAGACAGTCAATTTAGTTTTATTTTAGGTATGCAACAGTGGTTCAACACAAGGAAATATGCCTGACTTTATCTTTATGGGATTGACAGACTCAGAAAGATGCAATGGCTCCTCTTTATACTGTTTCTTCTGATATAGCTGATTACACTGCTGGGAAATGTGGGGATGATACTGATAATTTGCCTAGATCTGCTGCTTCACACTCCCATGTACTTTTTCCTCAGTCACCTGTCATTCCTTGACTTCAGTTACTCAACGGTCATCACACCTAAAGCCTTAGAGAATTTACTGACATCCAAAAAGTATATTTCATTTGTGGGTTACCTCACCCAGATGTATTTTTTTGTTTTCTTGGCTGTAACTGAATTTTTCCTTCTCTCATCAATGGCCTAAGACCACTAAGTAGTTATCTGCAATCTCCTACACTACCCAGTTGTTATGTACACAAGACTCTGCCAAGCCCTCATTACCTGGCCCTACATGATTGGTTTTACTGAACCATTAGTGGTTGTTCTTTATATGAACAGTTTGCATTTCTGCAAATCCAAAGTAATCTCTCACTTTTTCTGTGACTTAACCCCAGTTTTAATCCTGTTTTACACTGACACTCGTGACACCGAAATCCTGATATACACGTAACTATTTTAAACATAATGTTGTCTCTTATCACAATCTCTGTGTCTTACTTGTCCATTTTGTCTACTATTCTGAAAATCAATTCCTCTTCAGGAAAGCAAAAAGCCTTCTCCACTTGTGTTTCTCACCTCCTGGGTGTCACCATCTTTTACAGCACATGCTTTTTACTTATTTAAAACCAAAGATGTCCAACTCCTTGGTAAAACATCAAGTGGCCTCTCTGTTTTATACTATGGTGGTCCCCATGCTGAATCCATTCATTTATAGTCTTAGGAACAAAGAAGTGAAAAATGCTGTCATTAGAGTCATGCAGAAGAGAGAGGGCTCCAGACAATTGAAATGACAGTGATGCTTAACATTTAAGTGTCTTTAACTTTCTTTCCTATTTGTGTATTTAATTTGTATCTCTTTAAATACACTAGAACCATTTAATTAATTTGCATTTCTGCTGAGCCATCCTCTCTTTCACCACACATCAGCAACATTAACCAGAATATGCTTTAAGCAATCTACATTTTAATTGAAACACATGAAATATGTGCCAAGACTGTGGTTTGAATATACATGTATTTTAGGGCAACTAGTGTGCAAAACCATTGACGTGTTTTCTTTCAAATTGTATCATAGAAATCCCCATGAAAATTTCAATTTCAGAGAAATTTGTCATGGAGAGCACATTCAGAAGTCATTCCATTGATTCTGTTGTTAAGAAATATAACAAAGTCATAGACCACTGCTTTGGACTGAACAATCCAGGGTTTGGATTCTATATCTGCCCTCTTTGTAGCTCTATATCCTTTAGTAAATCACTGAATCATTAAATATAGTTTTCTCAGTTGTACAAGAGAAATAATAATACAAAATCTATAACTTACTATAAAGATTAAATTAGACTAGGGATTGGAATAATTTATGTATTACTAATAAATGTAGGCCATTATTCAAAAGAATACTTAATTCTTGCAATATTTTGAATATATTATAGATTTGTTATGGAAATGTTCACTGTTGATTTATAAATACTTTTTGTTAATCTCATGCACAATTAAATAATTAACTTCAATAATTGTTCTTAAAGCAAAGGGAAATAATGTGATGCAACTAATTTATAGAAAAAAGTAGATGTGAACATTGAGAAAATTTGAAAAATATTTTAAATATTAAATAAAATAGAAATTTATTAACCATTTTTGATATTTTATTCATGCTATTTTAGAATTATCTACTATATGTGTATGTGTAAATTAAATATTTTTACAAAATTACTGTCATTTTCTGTTTCTCTTTTGCAGTTTGAATTCCACTAATACCTAAAATTATTGGTAATTACTTTTTCATTTAAATTTGTGAGATGACTGTTTTGTTGGTACATATGCAAAATCAAGAATCTCATCTTGCAATACTGTAAGACCAGAAGCTTTGTAAATTCATGAGCTCAACTATCTACACACACTAATATCTCTTTTGTGTCTACCTGCTAACAGCAGTTGAAAACCCTCTCATTTTGTGATGTGTTAAACTGCTTCAGTAGTATTTGTTTAATTTCAATATGATTTTAAAAACATATTTCCTTCCTCCTGATTTCTATGATTTCATTATAATCTTTAAAAAGAAATAAATTATTCCATTAAATTCTTTGCTCTTTTCTCTTAAAATTTTTGATAGAATAAAGTTTTAAAGCTAAGAATGGATAATGAATCTTAATTTTTGACCTCCCATATATTTTACTAAGATAGTTGGCAAAATTTCCTTTAAAAATTTCCTCTATATTCTGGTATTTCAGTTTTAATTTTCTCTGTTACTCAATGTTTATTTAAGAAAATATGATTTCTTAATTTTACAAGTATTTGAATTTTTCATTTAAACTTTTATTATGGATATTAAGTATATTTTTCACATTCAAGTAATTTGTATTCTTTTAATTTAAATTAAGGTTTTCGGGAAAATTATATTTGGTTTATTTTCCTAAAAAAGATTTTTCCTGCTGCATATTATTTATTCAGCAATTTAACAAGTGACACTCAGATGTTCAGTATTCTTTAGTGATATAACAATATTACATGGCTAGAAAATGACAGAGCTATAATTTGAATCTTGCTTTGCCTGTCTGTCAAGCTCAAATTCCTTGAGAGATACACACAACAATTTTTTTAAATTTGGAATATCCATCTCACATCAAACATCAAAGTTCCCACCTAGTGACCATTACCTCCTCTTCTAGTTTGTCCACACAAGTACTCCTCATGCTTAGGTTCTCCTTCTTCAGTGTATTTTCTCCTCTTGCCAAACATCAGTTCTTCAAAGAACTCCTCAAGGTACACTACTGGAACACTTGAAACTAAATCTATCTACCCTTTTAAAAATTATATTTGGTTACTTTCCTAAATGACTTTTGAATAATTAAAATTATGTACACTTTAGAAAATAAAAAAGAAGTGTAAACTTTGTACTCAAAAAAAAATTATGTTCAACCTCTGCTTTATGCTTTAAATTTTTAATTACTATTTGTCAATTTGTCCCTGATCATTAATTTATGCAAATTATTAAAATGTGTTTTATTTTCTTCTATGTCCTGATTTTCTAGGGAAATTTAAACTTATAAAATATCCAAATAATTAATGATATTATGACTTATTTTTGTTTTGAACTCTCTGTTTTCTAGAGTCCATATTTACTGCATTCTTCTTTCTTCTGTTTGCAATTAGAGATGTCTTTGATAAGCATTTATTTTTAATAATATATATTTTTTACTAATCACTCAGATTCCTATACACATTAATTATACTGCTTCCTGGATAGGGATAGAACATGTATTAGTATGGTATAGGATGTCTTGATGTAAGAAAGGTGTTCAGAAACAGAATGTTTCAACAAGGGGAAATTATAGTCCTTGGATGTAGCAATGAAGGCTTTCACTGACCACATATTGTGGGTAATTCTTTTCCGTGGGGTAACCTTGGAACCAAGGTTTCTTCTGTGTTGTTGTACCATCTCCCATGATGTTGTCCTCTTTTCATGTATTAAGAGGTTTCACACAGCACTCTGATCACATCCTTTTCTTCTTTTTCCTCCTCCTCCTGCTCTCCTTCCCCTCTTCTTCCTTCTCTTCTTTTTCTTCCTTTTCCTCTTCTTCATATATTTCTTACACTAATAGCTTGACTTTTTCTTCTTCTTTAATATCTACAATATTGATGACTCAGGTTCAAAAAATGGCAAATTCTACATGCGTCAACCAATTGAATGATCTATAAAAACCAGTGGAAACTAGTTTTCTAATACTGTACTTCTTACATAGTTTCCTTTTTCTTTCTTCTGTCATTGATAAACTGAAAACTTTCACTACTTCATATGGCATTTTTGGATGCCAGATAATACCCATTTGCAAAGCAGAGAGATCAGTCTGTTGTTTCATACTCTATAATAAAGTATTGGAAAACAGAGACTGTATATCCAGAAAGTTTAGGTGTCAATCTTAGCATCACTTAAGAGCTCTGTGCAATTAAGCATATTCCTTAGAGTTGATGTGCCTCTGTTTCTTCAAATGTGATTGTGGGTAATAATAGAACTACCTATAAGAGTTGTTAGAGGACAAATGACTTAGTTTATGCAGTACATTTATACAGTATAATTAAGATAAAGCTGCATATAAGTGCTAACAACTTCTGCTATTACTCATTCAGTGACACTATTCATTCAAAAAATATTTTCTGAATAAACTATATGTTCTAGGTTTTTTTTTATGCACTGGGAATACAATTGTGTGGACAAACACACTCAATAATTGTCTTTATGTAAATTATAGATTCAGTGCAATGGTGGAGCTAGATATTAATCAAATATTCACAACAATAAATAATAAATGAGGACTTTGCTCGATGATACAAAATTGAGGTTCCATAGGGCCAGGGAATTCTATGACTACATGGTTGAGGGAAAAATAATAGAGTTGAGGTTTGAAGACTGAGCAATTATTAACCTGAGAGTTAAATATACCATATTCCATTTTGACATTTAAGAGAGAAAAACATAGTAGACTACTAGTTCTCACATTGGTATTCTACATTTAGGAAAAAATGATGGGGTGTGTGCAATAGTAGAAATCCATTATAATTTGAATGTATATTGTCCAGATATTTTTAGTCATAAGAGTACATCCTTGCTCATTGTGCTTACCTCTACTTTTCTAACAAAAATATTATTTTGATTAATTTGAAAGAAAAATAAAACTGATAAAAGCATGCCAACTGGATTAAAACTTTACTTTAAGAATTTGAAATCCTTATTTGAATGGTAGAAGCCCTTAAAAATAAACCTGGAATGCTGCAAATATTGTAATTATTGTAACTGTTGGATATTTAGAAATATTTTGCAGTAGTTTTTTTTTTTTTCTGTATTCCAGAAGAATACAGAAGATTATAGTCATCTCAAAAGATTATAATTGGGAAAGGAAATTTTAACATGTTGTAGCTTCATTGAGCTAATTTCTTTATAAGAAACATGTTGTCTACATTATAGTCAGTGTTGTGTCTCTGAAAATGTATATGTTGTTTTTAGAAGAATTTTGCATATATATTTAAACCACACACTGTTATCAAACATGTGATTTTTCCAGTAGAAATACATGCTTCTCTTTGCATAACTAATTAGATACTGAGGTTCTGAAAATTATTGGATCATGTATCAGACTTACACTTAAGAATTAGCCCTTTTATTACATTGATCAGATGTGAGTCAGCTGATGGTATCAGAAGACAAGCCTCTATGCTGAGAAAAAGATTGAAATTAACTGCCAGAAAAGTAAATTTCCACTCTTAATGTCTCTTCAAATAAACAAATCTTGAACAAAAATATTTAAAGCAGAATAAATAAAGCTGAAGCATGTGTGAGTCAGGTGATGTGAGATCACGTCTCTGGAATATGTTCACTTAGAGTAAATTTAAGAATAGTGATAGATGCAAGGCCATTTCACAAAGATAGAGGATAAAGGCAGCAATAGGAACTGACAGAGGATATAATATCACAAGAACCCCTGAAAGCAGGCTAGCTTTTGAGATCTTGGCCATCTGTACATAGTAGTGAGTTTTAAGTTATTTTACATGACAGACATGGGAAGGAAAAAATGGAATAAAAATATATGGTGCTGATTCAAACAGTGCAAAAGGCATGCACAGAGGATGAATCTGAGAGTGTCAGTACAAGTAAATAACTTTTTGGAAGTCCTTCATCAGGGATTCTAGAAGAGGAATTAATTTCAACATGGAAACTTAACTTAAAATATAAAATATGAGGTCTTATAGAACTAAAATGACCTTTAATTCTAATAGTGATAATACAATTAAACAAAGACTAATAATATAAAGAAAATTTTAACACTGAATAATGAATATAGATCAGTAAAAGATATATTGCTGACACATAATATCTACATTTATGTAATGTTTCATTGGGGGGGTTGATTAATGGTTTCTTAGAAAATATTCTGGAAAATATAAACAGTATGAACTAAAAACAAGACATTTTCTTCCCTAATTACTGACTAAGCTATTGAATGACTCCCAACATTCATTTCTGTTTTACTCAATTTTAAAAATGCACTTAACTTATGAACCACTTTCCCTCAAAAAAGTTTTTCTTTACATTTTAGTCATTCTTATTCATCATATGGTAGATGAGAGGATTCAGTAAGTGAATCACAATAGTGTGAAAAATAGACATCATCATATCATCGTCTAAAACGTAACTTGAATTTGGCCTCACATACATGAAGAGGGTTGTCCCATGATAAACTGACAATCCATTTTGGTAAGAACTACAAGTGGAAAAGATTTTTTGCCTCCTTTCAGCAGAATGCATCTTCAGAATGGTCAACAGAATGAAAACATATTGTAATATTAATAAAATAGTTATTTCAATAGAACCCAGAAAGAAGAGTAGAAGGTGGTTGATATGAGTGTCAGAACAAGAAATCGTGAAAAGAGGAGGGATGTCATAAAATATACACCTAATTTCATTGGATACACAGAAGGATAGAATAAAATTGGTCAAAGTCTGCAAAGTAGCATTGAAAATGCCACCAACACAAGAAGCAATGATGAGTGACACATATTCTCAGGGTAACATGTTAACTGAAAGCAGAAGTGGGTTGTAGATTGCTACTTAACAGTCATAAGCCATTACAGCCATGAGAAAGCATTATGTAGTCCCCAAAGTAGCAAAGAGACAAATCTGTCTTGTATATCCAAGAAATGAAATGGTTTTATTCACTGCCAGAAAACTGACAAATTTTCAGGGGTGACAACAGAAGAAAAGCAGGTATCCAAGATTGGCAACACCCTCAGAAAACAGTATATGGGATTGTGGAGACAGGAATCCCCAATAACCAATACAACTAGTCCCAAATGTCCTATCAGAGTAAAATGATAGATTGCTAGGAATAGAAAAAACAGCAAGACTTTCAGTTCAATGTTATTTATTAAGCCCTTAAAATAAACATGCTGACTTGAATAACATTATTCAACTAAATACTGCATGGCTTCTAATCTAATGGCAGCCTTGACATTTTAATTTATATTTATAGATCCTCAAGAAAATATTTCATGAAAAGAGAGCCCACCCAGTTATATCCTCATGTTTGTTTCATGGAGTGGAAAATGATATCTTAGACAATGATGAGGTAAGCAATGACAAAGAATATGGACCCAAATGGATGCATTTCTCTGTATAATATCAAGAAATTGTTTCATACATTTTCTTGGCTAAATGTGTCATCTAAAAAAATCCTAGCATTTGATGTGTTTTTTTTCCAGTCAGTTTTATGTTAACAGTTCTACCATCTGTTTTCATATTACATCATATTAAAATTGACAAAGGTAAAGGACTATTGCAATTTTATATCCAAAATTGTTATAATGGAAAGTACACACATGATTATAATTCATAGTTGCTTTAAAGTACATGACATGCCTTTCTTTAATGATCATAATGATAAAATGGGGCAAAATACATTCACGTCACTAGATTTCACTAAATTTAAATGAGGAATAATGTGAAAATAATATGTTCAAATGTTTCCAGATTTTAACTTAATTACAATATTCAGTGTTTCTAATTTATATGCACACTCTTTCTACAGTATCCTTGGGTAGATTTTCAAAACATACCTCTATCAAGAAGAAATAATGGCCATTTCATGAATCTATTATAGTTGTTTATGTAGTCTATAAAATAACTATGATTTAAACAACAACTAATGATCACTAATCAAAAAATTTTAAAAGATATTGCTGAAAGAATTAAATCATGATATTTTCCATAAGCAGTGTTTGTGAAAAAAATAGTGTGCTATTTTTCACCATGTCATCAGATTCTCATCAAGTAGATTGTGAAGAAAGAATAGTGTATGAAAAAAAAAATGTAAAGAAGAATTTCAGCATGGCCACTGTTGTTTTTCTTTCACCTCCATGACATGAAATACACTAGAAATTTGTCATATTCAGATGGTTACTTGTAAAGAATAGAATAAGCAAGGAGTTCCATGAAATTATGAACGTGGCAGTGGCATAGAGACCAGCAGGTTCCTTCTCCAGAATAGGTCATATGTCAGGCCACAAAACAGGTCTCAATATATTTAAAAAGAAATTATTCAAAGCTCTTTATCTAATCATAATGGAATGTAGTTGGGAATCAATAATAAGCTGAGGACTGGAAAATTCACAAATATATGGAAGTTAAAATAGCATACTCTTAAATAATCAGAAGGACAAAGAAGGAAGTGCAAGAGATATCAGTAAATAAC
>JAQZBX010055647.1:0-18379 GCA_029593785.1 Cabassous unicinctus | reverse complement strand
TGCATCTTCTCTCTCTTTTTCTTTGTTAGTCTAGCTAAGAGTTTGTCAATTTTATTAATCTTCTCAAAGAAACAGCTTTTGGTTTTGTTAAATTTTTTTAGTTTTTTCTTATTTTCAATTTCATTTAGCTCTGCTTTAATCTTTGTTATTTTCATCTTTCTATTTGCTTTGGAATTAGTTCATTGTTCTTTTTCTAATTCCTCCAGGTGTGCAGTTAGGTCTTTGATTTTAGCTCTTTCTTCTTTTTTAATGTGGGCTTTCACAGTGATAAATTTCCCTCTCAGTACAGCTTTTGCTGCATCCCATAGGTTTTGATTTGTTGTGTTGTCATTTTCATTTGTTTCAAGGTAGTTACTGATTTCTTTTGCAATTTCTTCCTTGACCCACTGATTGTATAAGAGTGTGTTGTTTAACTTCCATATCTTTGTGCCTAATCTGGTTCTCTGCCATTTACTTATTTCCAGCTCTATTCCGTATGGTCAGAAAAATTACTTTATATAATTTCAATCTTTCTAAATTCATTGAAAGTTGTTCTGTGGCCTAGCATGTGGTCTATCCTGGAGAATGATCCATGTGCACTCGAGAAGAATATATATCCTCCTGTATTTGGGTGTAAGTTCTGTATATGTCTATTAGGTTCAAATCCTCTAATGTATTAGTCAAGGTCTCTATTTCTTTATTGATCCTCTGTTGAAATGTTTTGTCTAATGGTGATAATGGTGTATTAAAGTCCCCCACTATAATTATAGAGGCTTCTATTTCTCCAGTTAGGTTTTCCAATGTTTGCCTTATGTATTTTGAGGTGCCCTGGTTTGGTGCATAAATGTTTATGATTGTTCTTTTCTTCTATATTGATTACCCCTTTTATTAATATCCTTCTTTGTCTCTTACAATAGCTTTGCATTTAAGGTCTATTATGTCCTGTATTAGTATAGCTATTCCTGCCCTTTTTTGGTTATTGTTTGCATGTAAAATTGTTTTCCAACCATTCACTTTCAGCCTTCTTGCATCCCTGGGTCTAAGGTGAGTTTCTTGTAGACAGCATATAGATGGGTCATATTTCCTTATCCATTCTGCCAATCTTTGTCTTTCAATTGGACAGTTTACTCTGTTAACATTCAATGTTATTACTGTCAAGGAATCACTTAAATTTTCTTTAGGTTTATATATGCCATATGTTGTTTTCATTTCTATTTTTATCTTTTTAGTTATTCTTACCAAAAATCTTCATTCCTACACTCTCCTTCAACCCTCTCTCTCCCGTTTTTTCCTTTCAACCTGCAGAATTCCCTTTAGTATTTCTTAAAAGGGCAGATTTCTTTTTGAGAAACTATCTTAATTTCTGTTTATCTGTGAATATTTTGAACTCTCCCTCTTTTTTGAATGCCAGCTCTGTTGAATAAAGAATTCTTGGCTGGAAGTTTTCTTTTAGTTCCTTTACTATGTCATACCACTGCCTTCTTGCCTCCATGGTTTCAGATGAGAAATCAGCACTTAATCTTATTGAGCTTCCCTTGTATGTGATGGATCTCTTTTATCTCACTGCTTTCAGTTTTCTCTCTTTGTCTTGAGCATTGGACAATTTTTGATAAGTATATGTCTTGGCGTAGGCCTGTTAGGATTTATACTCTTTGGGGTGTATTGCACTTCCTGAACATGTATGTCCATGTCTTTCAAAAGAGTTGAGAAATTTTCAGCCATTAAATCCTCCAACACTCCTTCTGCCCCCTTTTCCTACTCTTCTCCCTCTGGGATGCCAATAATACATATGTTTGTGCTTTTCCTGTTGTCATTCATCTCCCTAAGTCCCTACTGGATTTTTTCTCTCTTTTTATGTATCTTTTCTACTCTCTGATTTCAGATGTACTGCCCATGACCTGTTCAAATGTGCTGTTAAGTGCTTCCAATATATTTTTGATTTCTTGCATTGTGTCATTCATCACCATCAGATCCATTATCTTTTTATGTATGTTTACAATTTCTTGAGTTTGTCCCTCAATGTCTTCTTAATATCCTTTATCTCTTCCTTCACTTCATTATGTTGATTCATGATATTTGTTTGGACATGTATGATTTGTTGGTCCATGTTCTGCATCTCCTCCTGTTTATTAGTTTTTTCATTAAACTGGGCCATATCTTCCTGTTTCTTAGTATGGCTTGTAATTTTTTGTTGGTGTCTAGGCATCTGTTTATCTTGATGGGCTTATTAGGTTTGTTAGCTTCTCTTTCTACTCTAAGGTTTTAGTTTGTTGTTTTTTCATGTGTGTTGCAAGTTTCCTTTTTGACACTTGGTTCCTCTTATTCTATATCCTTGCAGTTGTCTGTCATCCCTTGAAAAAAAATATTAGTTCCAGAAAAAGGAAAGAGCTAACATGAGAAAAAGAATAATAGTAATAATAATAACAAAATGTAGAAGAGGAACCATACCAGAGCTAGGAAAATAAATAAGTAATACAAGCAAAAAATCATAAAAAAATACAAAAGAATAAGAATAAAAAAGGTGAAGTAGAAAAAACTAAACAAAAAATAAAATAAAGAAAAAAAATAGAATGAATTAAAAGGCCAGAGAGATGAGAAGAGAAGAAAAGAAAAAAAAAGAAAGAGAGAAAAATAAAAAATAAAGGCCCAACATGAAGAGGTGGAATGAAAGAAAAGCAATAGACAGAAGACAGAAAAATGAAGGGAAGAAATGAAATAAAGTAGGTAGGAAAAATAAGTAGGAGGAAAAAAGGAAACAAAGAAAGGTGAAAGACAACAAACAAGAAACAAAAACCACCACCTCCACCAATATAAAAACAACCCAGGAAAAACTGCCTTCCCTCTTAGGCCCCTAAGGAACTTCTCAGGCTGCTGGTACTCATCAATCAATCACCCCACAGCCTGCCCTCTGCAGGTGATGTACCGGGTTTTAGCGAATAAAATAAAGAAAAAGAAAAGAAGAAGAAGGAAAAAGAAACTGATAAAAAATAAAAAGTAACAGATCCAAGATCTAAAACAAGAAAAAAAATCTGTCTATACATTCCCTGTCATAAAGTTCCTGCTGAGTGCCTGATAACCTGGTGATTTCCCTTCTCTTAGGGGGTCCCACAAATCAAACCAAAGACCTCCTATATGCAAGGCAGGATTTCCCCCACTGAACTACTCCAGCTCCCCAGGTTAAGCAGGCTTCTGAATGCTTATCTGTGTCTTCCTGCCCCCATTCCCTCAGGCTAGTTAGGTGTCTAACATTTTGTGGGAGCTGCACTGGTAGGTGCCTGTCTCCACATCCTTAGTGACCTAGTTCCTGTCTCTCCCTGGGCAGCTGGGTATGACAGCCTGCCTGATCAGATGCCCCCTGCCTTCTTCCTGGGGCTGCCTCAGTGCTGGTTGGGGTCTTCTTTGAGATTCAAAGGGGGGTCCGCTGGCCAATTTCACTGAAAAGAAACCACTCTCCATGCCTTGCCAGACCCCTCTTTCTCCCAGAGAATGTTCCCTCCCACTCAGTTGGCTGCGGTGAGCCAGGGATTTTGCTGAGGCTATTTGCCTTGAGGGTGACGTATATATGCCAATTCTAGCCACAGGGGCAAGTAACTCATGGTTTTCCTTTGGCTTCTTTACCTGTCTCGCTCTCTTCTTGATGATGTGCAGCACTTTCCTGTTGTATAGAACCCCAAAGCAGCTCCCTCAGGTAGGTTTTTGCTCTTTCTCCATTGTTTTTTATGAGAGCGTTGAGCTCTGCCTATCTACTTTGACACTATCTTCCTGGAAGTCTGCAAATAAATTTTTATTGCAATATAAACTTTAAAAACTATATCTAATGTCTTACAACCAGAATTGTTATATTTGGGGGGAAGAAAGAATATGTGGCTGAAGAGACTGAACAATAAAAAATAACCATATAAATGCTGACTTGTATTTGATTCTAGATGTAGGTTATACCTTGTGTTTTAATAATCCCTCACTTAAGTTTTATATTTATTTGAAATCTAATTACGTTCTACAACAAAACTAAGTGAAATTGGTTTTAAGTTTCTTTAAAATCAATAAGTGTAACTGAATGAATTGACATTTTCAATAAGAAGTGAACTGACATTCCATTAATCTCGATCATTAAAAATATTTCTAGCATTGAATAAATGCATGGTTATAATTGATCACTTATTTATCGCTTCTTATTTATTCATATGCTTGGAAGGAATATATTTAGGTGTACAAAAACTGGTTAATATTTGGCATGTAGTAGCAAAACATGAATTTACTCTAAAAAAAAAGGATCAGGGTAACACAGAAGACAAATATGGAAAAAATCTCACAAAATTTTCTCATCTTTATTTCATTGGGAATAAGGCACATGTACAATTCATAGTGTTTAAGTCTCTGTTTCTTGTAGAAAATAGTCCTGGCCTTGGATCCCAACTTTGATACTATCTAAATCTCAGTTCCTTCACTTCAAAATTGGGAAAAATAATAGAACCTAAGCCATAGGACTGTTGTGAGGATTGATGAATTAATGCATTTTAAGCTTTTAGGACAATGTTTTAGTAACAACGAATGAATAGCAGTTATTAGCTATTATTTTCATTAGCTTTCTCCTTTAAAAATTCAAGAAATCATCACTATTTGGCTCCTTCTTTGTCTTCTAAGTAAATGTAACATAACTAACACTGATTAAGTACTGAGTTAAACACTTTATATGTATTATCTCATATAATCTCAATATTAATCCTATGAGCCAGTACTTTTACTATAACTAGATAAGGAAACCGAGGAACAAAAGGGTAAAAAAATGTACAGAAGATTACAAGCCAAAATTTGAACCCAGACAGTGTGTCTTGAGAGCTAATACTCTTCACCACAATACTTAGGTATTGGTGAGGAAAACCTTTAGTATTTTATCAAGGATAACCAACATAGAGCTTATACATCCTCAGACATTCAATTGGAATTAGAGGTTGGCTTGTGAAGTAAAGATTTCATCAGGCTGTTCTTAGCAACTAAAATAATGTCAATTGTTGTTTAATAATATCTGTCTCCTATTCTCTCTCTCTCTCCCCCACTCATACCCTAACTGTCTAGGCATCCTTAATGGGGCACTTGCTCTACATAAAGTGAGGAAGGCCTATAATGGGAAGTATACCAAACTTTATTGTACATTATTTCATTCATTTCTATCAAAATAACTTTTAAAAATATCTTTTATCTTAAGTAAAAGTTCACACTGGAGAATATAAATCATTAAAGACTGATTTACTACCTTGCATGAAGAAAAATTGATTTTTAGAACATATCTTTAAGAATATGGCCAGGTACATTCATTTTTCCCCCCACAGAGTGCAAAGATTAATTTACTATCACATCAATAAAAAGGAGTGATTATGACAAACTCCTGAGTTAAGCAGAGTTATTAAAAGCAAGCAAGAGATATTTCACAGGTCACATATTTTGTCTATGAGCCTTACCCCAGCTATTAGTTAAAGAAGGCTGCTCTCCAAGGCAAAGTGAATTCTTGCAGACAAATTCTCCATTTTACAAGGTTTTTCTTAGGGGATGGGTGGGCTGGGTGATTAGCATTAACTCTTTTCATGATGTTAGAGTCAAAATTAGTAATCTCCTGGCTGAAAGAATTGATGTATCTTCCAGAGTCTTCAGTGTCCTCTTGGGTCATTGTTATGCATTTGTTGTATAGCGCTAAACTACTAAATTCATCTGAAACATTAGAAGTGGTGTTTCTGTAAGTGATTTCTTTTTAAGCAAAATCTTTTTACCTTTAGCTACAAATAACTTATGGTATTATGGTCCTGCACACATTTACTTATGGTTTCAGATGGCTGTAGATATCCTTTACTTTTACGTAGTATTCTTGAATGCAACTTTAGGAACAGATTTAATATACTAAAAATTACACAGTAACTAAATTTTCCCACACTCCGTTTTGGATTGACTATGTAGGCAAATCTGGCATAGGCTCCAGTATCTGGTACTGAAGAGAATTTCCCAGGTAATTAATGTGAGAACCATCTAAGGGATTTCTGTTCCTAAAAATATTCATTCAAAAGTTTATCATCTGGCTTGGGCCAAGTGCCACATCAGGGGTTGGAAATAGAAAGACAAGCCATGGCCTCTCTCATTTTTTCTCAAGAGTTTAGTTCAAAGGGAAAAACTGACACATAAATAATTGTGATGCAAGATGTGAAAGTTAAGTTAGAGGTATTTACAAAGTATTGTTAAAAAAGAGCCAAGAAAATTATTCACCTTGTCTAGGAGAGTTGAAGACGTATACACAAAAGAGCCATGCCTTAGAGATGAGTTTTCTTTCCAGATAGAAAAAAGAGGAAAGGATTCCAGGCAGTGAAATAAAAATGTACTGAATAAAGTTCAACCTCCTTTGCCTGATGTTCAAGGCCACCTGCTACCTAGCTTGTGTTATAACTACTGGCTGTGTATCTTACACTTTACCTTTCCAATTTATTGTCTGTGCCTTGGGAGCCAAAATCATACCTTGGCTGTTCTTTTTCCCCCCTCCTTCTCTAGATGGCTTGTCTTTTAGGTTTTTATGCATCTCTTTCATTGGGTTACTTAAGTTACTAGGAGTTGGCTGCTACTGCAAATTTGTTATACTACCTTATACAGCAGATATTCTAGTTATTTATTTTGACTTGGTTATTCTTGAATTGGTTTAAAAAGGGTAGATATATTATTATTAAATTGTTAAAATGACGCAATTAGTGATTTGGACATGGAAGCCATTGTGCTTTTCAAATTAGTGATCAGTTTGTTGGTTCTGGAATGTGACATCCAGTGCTGTGAGGTATCCAGGACAAATGCCATACCAAATTTCTTAAAACTACATTTCTGAACACATGGGATAACATGGAATCTTGAAGACCTTATGTTGAGTGAAGCAAGCCAGGCATTGAAGGATGAACTGTACTTGACCTCACTGATATGCATTAAGGAAATTGAGCAGTCTCAGAGAGCTATTGTCTGAAAGATAGGTTTATAAGAAAGAGAAAGAGAAGAGAAGGTTGTGAGCCATCACCCATACGGACATAATCTATGGTAAAGTGATAGAGTGTAGTTGTGTATTGAAGGGATAGGACAGGAGGGTAGTGACATTATTGGGTTGGGTGGTGCAGGGTTGACAGGTGGGTAGATTGGGAAGGGCGGGTTAGAATACCCAGGATACTGGGGGAAGAGTTGGGAGAGGGACCACCTGGAGGGACCACCAGGTGAACACGTGGGATTTGTGGGTTTGAGGTTGAAAGTACAGAGGTGGGAATGCTCTTACGGCAATATGACAAGGAAGGGTCACTGGTTTAGGGTGTTGGTTGGGGGGGCATTCGGGACAGGGCGCACCTGGAGCAGGCTTCTAGGGAGTGTGTGAGTGTTCATTCTGTCATAATGTGTTGTATCAGTGGGTGGAGACCCACATAATGAGTGGGAAGGAGTTGAACTCCCATCTTTGGGAGGACTGATTCATTCAGAAATAGACAGGCGGGCGTCTCTCAAGAGCAAGGGCGATTCCTAATAGGGGAGGACAAACCAGTGTGTCATGACCTCTTGTTGCATGTAATTATGAATTCTGTCATCCAAAGAGTCAAGCCAGGGGGTCGTCGTGGGCCCCGGGGAGATGGGGAGGGAGGAACAGAATATATCAAACAGGGGGTATTTAGTGGTCCGTGGAAATGTTCTTCATTTCCACTGGACACAGGACATGGTAAATATCATCAAAATTTATAAAAGTGTACGGTCTAAAATGTAAACCATACTGTAAACCACTGACAATGTTTAGTAGCTATGTTTCACTATTTGTATATCAGTTATAACAATGCTACCATCCACCTACAAAAAGGTATTAATATGGGGTGAGGAGGCCAGACGTCTTCGGGGAGAGCCGCTGTGGTTTCCTGCTTCAACAGTGCTTGAACGGAACTGGCACTCACCCCCTTCCGCCAGCCACTCCCAGCTGCCTTCTACTGGCCTTCCAGTGTCGCACAGCCGCCGCCGCCTCTCCCCAGCCGCCCGCCATGATGACCACATCCCTGTCACAGGTGCGCCAGAACTACAACCAGGACTCAGAGGCTGCCATCAACTGCCAGATCAACCTGGAGCTCTACGCCTCCTACGTCTACCTGTCGATGTCTTACTACTTTGTCCGTGATGATGTGGCTTTGAAGAACTGCCAAATATTTTCTTCACCAATCTCATAAGGAGAGAGAACATGCTGAGAAACTAATGAAGCTGCAGTACCAACGAGGCGGCTGAATCTTCCTTCAGGATATCAGGAAACCAGAACGAGATGACTGGGATAGCAGGCTGAATGCAATGGAGTGTGCATTACACTTGGAAAAAAGGGTGAATCAGTCACTACTGGAACTGCACAAACTGGCCACTGACAAAAACGAACCCCACTTGTGTGACTTCATTGAGACCCATTACCTGAATGAGCAGGTGAAGTCCATCAAAGAATTGGGTGACTACGTAACCAACTTGTGCAAGATGGGGCCCCTGGATTCTGGCTTGGCAGAGTATCTCTTTGACAAGCACACTCTGGAAAGCAGTGATGATGAGAGCTAAACCTTATGCTGGCTTCCCCAGAGCCACAGGGCAGTGCATGCGTGTTGGGTTTACTTTTTCTATAAGTTGTATCAACGTCCACCAAGTTCTTTCATTGGTACCATTCCTTCAAATAAAGTAATTTGGTACCAGGGTGTGTGTGTGGGGGGGTATATATACCCCATGTATATATACATGGGGAGAGGAAAGGGGGAGGAGGTTATATGAGAGATTCTTGTATTCTGTGTGTGACTTTGCTGTGACATAAAACTTCTTTGACAACAAAATGAAAAATAGACACTGGGGAATGAGAGGGGGAAGATGCCACAGTACAGACTGGACACCAGATATTGCAGTGATAAAAGGCAAAATGTCAAAAAAATTAAAAAATTAAAAAAAAATTTTTTTTTACATTTTTCGTTTTTTAAATATCGCAATCTTTTAATTTTATTTTATTTTTAGTTTTTTTTAAAGTTTTCATGTGTTTTATATCTTGCATTTAAACTTATCATTACTATTTCATTTTCCTATTAATTGTATTTGGCTATTATATTAGCTTCATCTTTAAAGAAGCTTTGGATCAGATCACAGAAGGGTTACAACTGGGGTGGGAGAGGATCATTGGTGGGGGTTGTCAGGGATGGGGGGTGCATGGGAGGAAGTTCACCTGAACATACATATAAGGTATATAAAATTGTTCAAATGTTCACAGGGCATTGTCACAGTGGGTGAAGAATCACTCAATAAATGAGAGAATACTGAATTCCCATCCTGGAGAGCTCTGCCACATTCTCTAAGGGAGCAGCAACAGTCCCCCAAGTGTAGGGGCAGTGTCTGGGAAAGGAGGATAATCCACTGATGGGCCCTTGTTATTGATGACTAGCCTTATGAGTCTTTGCTCTTGAAATTGAAACTTAACCTATTGTTATGGAGTGCTTAAGGGTTGCCTCCTGAGAGCCTCCTTGTTGCTCAAATGTGGCCTCTCTCTAAGCCAAACTCAGCTTATGAATGCATTACCTTCCTCCCAGGGATGAGCTTCCCTGGCACCGAGGGATTACTACCAAGTGCCAACTGGCAATGCGACTGGAAAAAGACCTTGAATAAAAGGGAGAAAAGGTAAAGAAAAATGAGTTCATACAGCTAAGAGACTTCAAAGTGAGTTGGGAGGTCATCCCAGAGGTAATGCTTATGCACATCTCAGTAGGACCTCATAGACTTCCAAAGTGGATATCACCCCAAATAAAGGGGCTCCTGACGACTCTGGAGACACCCAGGTCCTATGTCAGGGCAGATAGCTCCGGAGTTCGGTGCCTTGCCAGTGGACCCAACTTTGGAATTTGTTCTCCTGAGAGTGACAGAGTTGGACTCAAATATGTCTTCCCTGCACATGGTTCATCTGTCCCTTCTATTCAAACCTATATGTGGTGCTGGAGTTTGTAGGTGTACATCCAGAGACTTGAATCTTTGGGCTTTCCATGTGCCAGCTGGGCCTGGAATCTCGGTGGAGCTGCAACTCCTACACTACAGCTCAATGGACTCACCCAGGACAACTGGCGGGGAGATGATGATGGACAACAGCCATCCCAGGGAATGGAAAGAGTCTGCAGCTGCAGGCAGGATAACCCCATCCATCTTATCCATGGGATATAAGTCCCTTCTCAATTGGAGGTGGAGTGGACATCACCATCACAGACTCCTCAGGATTGGGGGAAGAGCTATGGACTAGAGTGGACTTACTGGTATTCTATTATAGACATATTGTGATTCAAGCAATGGAAGAAATTACAACATTAATGTGGAGCCAGTGGCCACTGAAGGCTCTGGGGGTAGGGAGAGGGAAAAGCAGTTGTAAAACAGGGGCTTTTTCGGGGCTTGGGAATTGTTCTGAGTGACATTGCAGCAACAGATATAGGCCATTTTATATCATCAGATAACATGCAGAACTGTGTGGGAGAGAGTGTGGTCTACAATGTGAACTATGGTCCATGCTTAATGGCAAAGCCGCAGGATGTGTATATCCATTGCAGGTGATGTGCCACACTAATGAAGGAAGTTTATGTGGGAGGTTGTGGGAGGTGTGGGAGGTGGGGCATATGGGAATCCCTATATTTTTTGTGTAACATTTATGTAATCTAAGTACCTTTCAAAAAAAATTATTAAAAAAAAAATACAAAAGAAACTACATTTCTGTCGACAGTGTTGAATAATGCAAACTTCTCAATGATAAAGGCAGCATAGCCAAGTGATATAATTCAAACAGAATTGAGCTCAAATCCTGGTTCCTTCCTTACTAACCATATGACTTTGGATAAATTAGTTAACCTCTCTGAGCCTGTTTTGCCATTTGTAAACTAGGGAAAATATTTATTCACAAAATTTATTGAGTACTTCCTATGTGCTAGGTGATGTCATTTGGATGAAATTTTAAGAATTAAAGGATTAAAGGAGATATTGCATAGCACAAAGTTGATATTCAGTAATTTTTAAATTATAGTCTCCATCATCATCCCCTTAATTTGTTTGAAAGAGTGATTTTATTTTTCAGCACCATTTGCTAGAAAATAATTGGTTTATGTTGATTATTTCTTGTCCTCTTTGCAAACTCTTGCTCCATACAGTAGACCTATTTGGCCTATACAGTGTTTAAAAAAACAGAAAAATTTGAATACCCTTAAGCAGGACTTGTACTCCCAAGTTAGCTATACGTCCACCATTCTCTATTATATCATTCTAGGCCTGTGGCTCTCTGCCTTGGCTGCTCATCAGAATCACCCGGAGTCTTTTAAATATCCCAGGCTGCATCCTAGGTCAAATTCATAAGAATCTTTGGGGGTATGACCCAGGTATCAGTATTTTTTTAAATTCTTCAGATGATTCAATGTGCAGCAAAGGCTGAGAACCATTTCAGGGATACTTCGTCTATGTATGGTTGTGATTCCTGCAGAGAGTAGATGCCAATCCTGAAAGGTGGTTCCGTGACCTTGAGTTTCAGGAAGGCCTCTCTGTTTAATGTAACCATTAGGCTCTGGCCCATACCCTGTATGTCAAAGTGCACTAATGAAGCTCTTGCTTTTTGATGGAGGCCAGTCATTTTCAGTTCCCTTCTATATATTCTCTGAACTGGCAAAACTTCCGTGTGGGTAAATGTGGAGCATCATCCCTGGCACCTGTTTTCTGGGATCCTAGAGACTTACCCCACAAATCATCTATCCTTTGTTCCATTTCTGGAGGTCCGGGCTTTAGGCATTACTCTGACCCCCATGCCTGATTAGACTTAGAGAAGGTAGCTGGGTTCATGTTCAGGTAGGAGCTGCTCAAATTAAATCTTCCTGATTAGCTTCTTTTTAGGCACTTCCTCCAGAAATGCTATTTCTCTTGTGCTACTGCTGGGAGAAGTGCTGACCCCAAATGTGGAAACATCAATATGAGGAAAATGACAACAACTGTTTCCTGAACTAGAAATATGGGGAAGGGGATGGGAGGCAGCAAAGAGAGTCCATGATGATTTTCCAAAGCTTTAAAAGTAAACCTAACTAATTCCCATCTGTGCCTGACCTATTTTTTCTATTTCCAACCAAGTGTTTAAACAAACATGTCTTGGAATCCTCAGCTGTATAATTTTAGTTGTTTAATGGCCCCAATAAAACGCTGTGTGTATGAATGTAATAATCTATTTGATCTGTGAAATTGAGAGCCCAAGTAGATGGTCTTAGGGAACTGTTGGCTGAACACACTTGCCTGTCTTTTATTGTTTTCCCATGAACTGTTGTGATTAGACACTGGGAGAGCAACTAAGCAAACTACCTCTGAATTCTCAATTACCAGTTGAACTCTTGCCGTGTATTTAGGGTTATGTAAATGGCTTGATGGCTTCACAGAAGGCAGATTTTTGAGCTGCTTACGTGAAATTGTGATGTAAAAGCCCTGAGCAAACATCGACATTAATAATCTTTTAACAGCTTTATGATAGTAGTAATAAAAATCAAGGCAGGTTCCGGGAATCATTTTTCTCCCATTCTGTGATGAATACATCCTTTATTATGAGATCCCTTTGTTCAGTGTCTTTGGTAACCAAAGAACAAATGGCCATGGTGGTTCTTTTGAATTTCCCTCACTGTTATTGATACACTTTATTTAATTCACCTTTTCAACTTTCCCCTTTAGACTGAAGTCACAAATTAATTACCTCTGTGCTTCCCATACAGTCATTGACCTAATTTGAAATAGTCAGAGTACTGTAATTTTAGCAAATTCTACCCCAATGTGGATTAATCTAATCTGTTCAACCCTCAACTTTCTACCAATAACTCAAATGTGAATCTCTTTTCTGTTGCAATCTGAATTCATTATTCTTATTCTGGATAAAAATTTCCTTTCACCTCACCTACTCCTTTAACAGCTTTTTAAATTTTCTTTGTTGAAGTTCTTGCTTCCCTTCTGAGCTGACCTATTGCTAAATACACTTGACAAGTTCTCAGGAAATGTCTTTTCTCATCAAAGAGAAGCTGATCTACATTTTTGTTGACCTACAAAGAGTGTTCACTAAAACATGACCTTGAGAAGGTCATGTATGTTCACAAAACTCCAATGACTCCTCATTTGTTTTTTAGAAAGTATCAGATACTTTCTCTGCCAAGCCTTCCTGCCCATCATTGATAGAAGACACTTTCTTCTAAAAAATTTAAAGTACTATTGTCCACAGCACTTATAATTTACTGCCTTGTAGTTATTTTTCTTCTGTCTGTATCTCATCTCTCTAAAAGATGATAAACTCCCAGAGGGTGCCTCACACCGAACAAGTGCTCAATAAATATCTGTCATTTATGATAGCAGATGATAGATTATCTCTGGTCTGGAGGATTGGAGGAAAAGTCTCAGAAGTAAACCCATAATTTTAGGCTTATCTCCTCCCCCATAATGGAATAGGGAGTATTTGTTGAAGGTTTATGATATTCTTGGCATTTGACATGGATCTTCTCTTTTAATCTTCCAAACCCCATGATATTAGTGCTATTATTATTTATGGATGGGAAATAGAGGCACAGAAAACTTAAGTAACTCATTCAAGTTCACATTGCCAATAATTGTGTATCTCAGATTTGAAACCAAGGGAGTCTGATTCTGAAACCTTTGCCTTTAATATTTGCCCTTCCTGCCTCACCCCATCTCATCTGGATCTGGTTTGGAGTGGATTTAGGATGGTGCCAGTAGTATCAAGAATCAGAGCTCCATGAAATATTGAGTCCCTTAGAAGTGTTTCAGGGATTCCAAAAACATGATTTCAAGGGAACATTAGCCCTGAGGATGCTAACCTTTGCCTATTGGGGTGGAAGATGGCTGCCAAACCACTCGAGAAGCTGTTTTAGCTGAAGCTCTATGGGGGAGGGGGGGTCATGGGGCTTTGAACTATACTTCCTTGGTCAAGATCAAAGTGTTGGAGTTATACCACATCACCCGGAATCTAAGATGCCATGGTTTAAAAGATGTACCTTCTTTATTATATCAGTAAAGGAGAAAAATAACTGCCTCAATAACCATGATACCATCCATGTTCTCTTATCACTTGGAATTTTTATTTTATATTCAATGAAAGGACTCTTTTAGTCTTTTTTTTTTTTTTAAGTACCGGGGGCTGGGGATTGAACCTGGGACCTCATATGTGGGAAGCCAGTGCTCAGCCACTGAGCCACATTTGCTTCCCTGAGTTGATTTTTGTTTGTTTTGCTTATCAATTGATTTTATTTTTTCAGAAGGCACCAGGAACCAAACCTGGAACCTCTCATGTGGGAGGCAGGCTCTCGCTTGAGCCACATCTGCTCCCTCTTTTAGTCTTATTTAGATATATAAAAAATATGAATTGATTAAGATAATCCTAAAACTTCTTTATAGCAGGAGGTTCTCCTGTCTATGTTTTTCACATAATTTTGTCCTCTGTGCCATCAGTATCATAGGTGAGGCAGCATTTCTTGAAAGAGTGCTCCACTACTACCTCTGGGATTTTCTTTGAAGCCACTGAAACCAATTTTGCCATACTGGATGCAAATGTGCAGCCTACCATAATTGTCTCTCCATGGCTGCCTGGCTGATGGCAATTGTAAAAAACACTTCTCATTTTCAGAGTGGTTAAAATGTGAAAAAGTGTTCACTAGAATCAGAAATGTGTTTTCACTTAAAAAATGGGTTCCACTGTTTGAAAATATTTTGAAAACCTGTGGTATAGTCAAATGAATCTTGGCCTTGGAGTCAGAGGACCTGGGTTATGTATTGGCTCTCCTGATTGACTGCAGCAAGTAACATAATGTCTCTGGACCTCAGTTTTCTCATCCATAACCCACCCCTACCCCCCAAATGGAATAAGCACACTTACCTCACAGGGTGGTTGGTTGCAAGGATTAAAGGGAAATTTAAATTCCATAAAAGCAGGGACTTTGTTTATCACTCTCTGTTCTGAGTCGGGAGTGGAAGCGGGAAGCTAGTGGTCTCTAACAACTATATGTTGAATGAATCAATGAAGGGATGAATGGGCATTTCATGCATGGCAAACTACACACAGAAGTGTTTATGCTGGCATGTTGCTGTGATGAAAGGCACTGTATTCTAATCAAAGGAGAAAATGAAGCCAGAATGTTGAGGCTGATCTTAGCATTTGAGCAAGTATGTAACATTTTCCAGTCTTTCCATTTTATCTGAGTGGTTTTTTTCTGGTTTTGGATTCCATTTGCTCCCCAAATGCTGGCAATTTCTTCCAATCTAAAATTTCTCTGCTATTTCCTTGTATAGCAAAGAAAAAGTAATAATCAACATAACTGTAGACGGAAGCTATTCTACCACTCTATTATTCTTAACAATGTCATATAGTTTTATGGTATTGTTTATTGTTGAAATTTTTAAAAATAAAAAATATGGAAAAGAAAAAAATCATTATTTATAACTCTACTACCTGAGAAAATAATTATGAATTCTTTAAAATTACATAATTGACAATAGAATATATATTATTTTCTATTATATTCACTTGATATATTTGAGTATTGCTCTGCATGTTTAATTCCTCTTCACAAACATTTTTTGCAATGGCTGCTATAGCATAATTTATTTAAATAATTGACATTTGCTGGAAACATAGGTTGTTTTCAACTTTTCACTATTGTAAATAGCACAACAATGAACATCCTTGCATATTTTTATTTTTGCAAATTTCTGATTTTTTGACACTGGGTCAAAGGGTGTGAAATTTTCTTTTAATTTAGTAGAAAACATTTGAACTTAGCTAAAAAACTAACTCTCAAAATGATAAAACAAGAATCAGAGTTTTGAAGGTGTACCTGTCTGGAACTTGCAGGTGGGTCTGTGAGATTCATCCTCTTTCTCCAGGACTTGTCTGTTCTGATATGATTTCTGAATGAGACAGGGCTCATGAGTTTGCTAGAACTGTCAGATGTTAGGACCGGTAAGGCTTTTATATATCTTTCTTTTTCCATCCAGAAAAAACTGAATGTGGTGTCCTTGCTAAATGACAGATAACTATGAAAACTAGATCCCATTATTCCCTCATTTCATTCACATGATGAATGAGTTAGAAAATGAATGCAATGTCTCAGCACTAGGGGATCTGATTGTCACAGCATGAAAAGCCTTTTAGCAATAACTGCATACATGCTCCCGTGTTACTGCCAACCGAGCCAATACAATCTAGTTTGAATGGTAGATATACTGACTCCCATGTGGGACCATTGACGTTTTTACAAACCATTTGCAGCCCAGCATCACTATGTTTTGCCCAGTTGTGTCCTACCAGTGAAGTCCAAATAGAACTAAAGAGAGGGTCAGTTCTCAGTGCAGGAGGAAATAGACAAAGGTAAAAATCATCTGAATTACTCTGCAAAATTGTAATGTAAACCTGCCCCAGAAATTTGTATCGTTTTTCTGAATGTGTTCCAGCTGAACCGTAGGAAAAATAACAAGCAAAGACCAAATGGCTCATTGGTGGATATTGTGTCCCATCTGTTGGTGGTAGGAAGAACGGCTCCAGGCTGTTATATCTGAAAGGCTTCTTTCTTGTGAAAAAAAACCAATACCCTCATGGCATTTTTTGGGAGTCTCAGAACTCGTTTTGTACCTTATTTACTAAGAAAAAATATGAAAATGGTTGAAGGTTGCTATACATTTATCTGAAGGGCAGTAAAATTCTCAAATCTTGCTTGGTTCTTTCTAGTGGAGAGGATGGAATGCTTTCATAATAAGCAGTGAGAAAGCTTTTGTGAGCCAAAAGTTTTGATTTGAATTCCTACATAGTTCTATAAACTTTTTTTTTTTTAGGTACCTGGGCTGGGGATTGAATCCCTGCCTTTGTATGTGGAAAGCTGGTGCTCAACCACTGAGCCACATAAGCTCCCCTCAGTTTTTTTCCCCCCCGTTTGTTTACTTGCTGTTTGTTTTTTTGTTTTTAGGAGGCACCAGAGACTGAACCCAGGATCTCCCATGTGGGAAGCAGGCGCTCAACTGCTTGAGCTACATTTACTCCCTCTTTGGTTAACTTTTAAGCATTTAATAATTCATTCTGATTTCCTTAAGGAAAAAAATAAACCTAATTATATTTATGGCCCAGTGCATGGGTCACTAACTTTCATTCCTGCAGGTTCAGGATTCTGGCTTAGGTCACATTTAGTTTATAGACACACAGCTGGACTCAACACCAATCAACTATTTGCATGGTAACTGAGGTGCCTCTGGGAAAACCATCCTCAGGGACCCAATATGAAACATTAGCCATTGCAGAAGAGAGGAAATTATGAGTACAAAATAGTGCCTGACTCTTGGATTTAGTTCTGGCCTGACCCCCTCAGTGGACTCATGTCTGAATCTTGTTGGGGTATAAGAACTTTAGGTGAAACTATTTCAATCCTTAAAAAAGGAGCTCTTTAACATACTGGGGCCTCAGCAGAAGCCCAGATTGGGAAGTCCCTCTTGAGCTGTAACCCCAGAGCATGGGCAGGACCCCAGGGGGATCATGGAAGTATCCAGTGGAACCCTACAGTAGAGTGCCAGTGCCAGAGGGGAGAGATTTACTATGAGCACTTGTGACTCACACCCTGTAGACTCCTGGAAGTATTTGATTGGAGGTGGGAGGGAGGAGCTGAGAGTGTGACCTTGTTTATACCTTGGGAAATTTGGGTCCTTAAATCAGCATTCACTTCATAAGGTACTCATGAAAATTAATCATTTAGTTAAAGAGTATTAATGTTGCAGAGGCCTAATGCTCATAGACCTAATATTAACCATGCTGAGGCCTATCTGTGAAAGAAAATTGGGGAACTGTGCTGAAGGGCAGAAAATGTTTGAACTTGCTTCTTTTTTCTCTTACAATATATGCACATTGGGTATCTGACATTTTTGCCCCAAGTTGAATGACCATTTATCTAGGTAATGGGTTTCTTGGGAGGGTCTTATTTTTTTCCACAGCTCATTGGAGTCAAGTATTTTCTAGTCTGCATATTTAACAGACTGACATGGGGATGCCAAAGACCAGCCCCTTTGCGTCAAGGTGGGACCTCTGTGGTACAAGTCATGCTCCTGAACTTTCCGTGGGATCAGACTGAAGTTGACACGAACATAGCATTTACCAAGTCCTGGGCACTGTTCCAGTCACTTTAACTTACTTAATCTTCTCAATAACCCTGTGAGGCAAGTACTAGTTTTTAAACTCCATTCTAGAGATGAGGAAACTGTTCCACAGGGATGTTAAATAACTTGCTCAAGGTCAGATAGCTGATACGTGACAGAACTGAATTTCAACACAGGCATTCTGGTGCCAGAAGCCATACTCTTTTTTTTTTTTTTTTTT